>JAOTOM010002777.1:102500-118301 GCA_034440615.1 Ashinkailepas kermadecensis | reverse complement strand
CACACAGCACCGCGCCACACCACCACACGGTGCCTACCCAGCACGTACCTACACCGCACCACGCCACACCACACCACCACACGGTGCCTACCCAGCACGCACCTACACCGCACCACGCCACACCACACCACCTCACGGTGCCTACCCAGCACGCACCTACACCGCACCACGCCACACCACACCACCACACGGTGCCTACCCAGCACGCACCTACACCGCACCACGCCACACCACACCACCACACGGTGCCTACCCAGCACGCACCTACACCGCACCACGCCACACCACACCACCACACGGTGCCTACCCAGCACGCACCTACACCACACCGCACCGCGCCACACCACCACACGGTGCCTACCCAGCACGTACCTACACCGCACCACGCCACACCACCACACGGTGCCAATACAAGACTGCGACGTTTTCTGGAACGACAGTTCGCTCGACGACTTTTAGTGAAGCATCCAGAGCAAAAAAGAGAAAGAAATCAACGGCAGACAACATCGCTCGGCTAGTGCACGTCAATCGTGGTTTCTGTGGACAATAGCACAACGATAGCTGCACATTTAGACGTAACTGCTGCATTCAACAGCGTACACAAGCCCGCACTCACACGAAAACTCCTCAAGCTAGGTCTAGGCGGACACATAGCACACTGCATTCTCAACTTTCTCCAGGATAGGATCCTCGAGGTCAGATGCGGCAGCGTCACATCCAGCACCACGTAACAGGAGCATGGCCTCGCTCAGCTTGTGTGCCTTCACATAGCCAGCTTCCTAGTCGTGATTAACGACGTGCTTGCCGACCACACAGATACAGTACTTCCCTATTCACTTTTCGTGAACGACATAACAATTTAGACAGCAACACGGTGCCTCCTAAAAGCCGAGAACACAATTAAAAGAGCACCAGACCGCATTGCAGAATCGTGCAAAACATAGAGTTTCACCCTATCCGCTGATAAATCTGCCAGCTAGGCACAGTCGTCTCCGCCCTATACCCACTTCATTTCTCATCAACGGCACGGCCATCGAACAAATGAAAACAAAATCACGTTCATAGGAGCACGTTTGGATCACAGACTTAGCCTCAACACACATCACACACAAAAAATTCGCGAAGGTCATCGACTTCTTTCTTGCATCAGCAGACGCAGACTCACGGGTGTCAATTGGCGACAATACCTCGCTGGCTTCAGAGTAGCCAGTATGACCTTTACCACTACCTAACCATTAGCACGGTACCTCTCCTACCTGGTGACCTTCCCAGATTCAACGCCTATCCACGCACCTGGGCGCTACAAGTTAACCGCGGGCTATCGCTTGTTAACACATTTGGGCAGCTTCGGGCGAAAACGAAGAAATGCGAGGCAGCCGAAGAAATGGGTTTGACGTTTGACCTTCGAAGTTAATTTGATTTATGTACAGTATGGTAGAGTACCGCACGGCACGTCGAATGACACCAAATGTATGGAAATTGAAGCCATAGCAACGAAACACGAGGACTCTGAAAATCAAACTTAACCTTTGACATTGAGGTCTGATATTGACATGTCACGGTATGGAATGCTTCTCGAAGGTTGCATGTTACACCACGAGCTGTCGCTTGATACCAAATTTGTGTAGGTTTGGACAGAAACGACAAAATGCGAGGCGAGCGAAGTTTGACAATTGACCTTCAAAATTATCTCGATTGATCAACTTTCTGATACCGCGCAACACGCCACGTCAAATGGCGCCCATTTTATGGAAATTGAAACGATAGCAACCGAACGTGAGGTCATGGAATAACTCAAGCTAACTGTACCTTGAGGTTGACCTTGACATGTGCCGGTTTGAAATGCTACTCGAGGGTCCACCACGAGCTATCCCTTGATACTGGATTTGGGCAGATTTTGGCGAAAAGAAAAAATGCGAGGCGATTGAAGAAACTAGTTGGCGTTGAATTGGACCTTGCACGTTAAAGTGGTCGTGTGAGACCTATGTAGTTGATTTCGACGTGTTCAGCACAGGCAGAAGCATTTGTTGTAATTGTTTCGAACGGACATAAACGCATCGCTAAGACGTATAAGGCCTTGCGATAATGTAAATTTAGTACCTCGCAAAGCACAATTCTTCACCCAAGCGAAAACGCAACATGGCCATGGTTCATGTTCTTCAAGAATGGAATGGAAGCAAAAACTTACAACGCTTTCCGATTTACCACACGGAAATCTTGCAACGCCACAGACGGTCTATGAAACCCTTTGGTTGACTAGATCGGCTTGTAATATTTCTGGTTATTCTCTTGTAATTATATATATATATATTTACGATATACATGATCAAGTAAAATTTTGCGGCGATCGTACAGTTATTTTAATAGCTGGGCCTCGGGGGCACGAAAGAAATTGAGTGGGCAAATCGGCACTTGAAAAAATTGGGGGCATGTCACCTCCAGCCCCCCCTCAGAGATTACACCCATGATACGGAGGACCACACGACGCTTCATTGGCGAAGGCACATTCAGAGTACTACACAACACTGCCTGGAAAAGGCAGATCCGGAGTATAACATAACGGCTTGCTTGGCGAAGGCATCTCCGGAGTACAACAGTACAACATAACGCATTGACGAACTTGCTGTTAACTTACCCATCCCTCAAAATGAGGTTGTCGCCAATCCTCCTGTGGCACAAGCCATACGGTAGAATCCTGTTGATCTCGATCAGCACATCCGAGTACTGATTCTGAGCACTCTGCACGGCGTAAGTGCCGTGGTACTCGAACGGGAAGTAGCACTCTCCGAGAGCTGCAACAGCAATCAGACGCGTCAGTTGCAAGCCAGGCTGCTGACTCAAGAAGAACAATATTTCGAGGGATGAGAGTGCAGGGGAGACCATGGAAAGTTGTACAGGATATCGTACACCCGTTTCAGAAATTCTGGTTCCCTTGGGGACTGTAGTAGCCTGTCCGTTAGGTACGCTGTTGGTCCGCGCTTGAACAATAACAAACAGTAGCAATCAGGCGCGCACCCAGGATTTTTCCATGGGGGTGGCCCGGACCGAAGAGGGCACTTGGCCGGCTTCAAAAGGGCACTTGACCGGCTTCAAAAGGGCACTTTGCGGCCCGGGGCACACTGGAAGGTTTGTTGACCGGGGGGGGGAGTGGCAAGCAATTTGTTTTAAAATTGCTAGAAAAAAAATGATTTTTTGGCCGGAATGTCCCAAATTTAGCCCGAAAATCACCTGCTTTATGATAAGGCAGGTGATTTTTGGGCTAAATTTGGGACATTCCGGCCAAGAGGGCACTTTTCGGTCAAAAGGGCACTTTTGGCCAAAAGGGCACTTTGGTCTCATGGGGGGAGGGCCCGGGCCCCTGGCCCCCCCTCCGGTGCGCCACTGGTAGCAATGATCAGCTCATCACATGGCATAGATAGGTTTCGAATCACCAGGCATGTCTGCATGCAGAACAACATCGTGTGAATATGTCTTAGTAAGATTTTAGTCGTGGCCAACCCCCCCTAAGTTAAAGCTTGGTATTTTCTTCATGTCACAGAGGAGGTGCTCTCTTGGTGCTCGCAAGTGGGCAGCATCTTTCCGGTCGCCTAGTTTTTAGAACCGTTACGGTCAGTGATTTTGGAGTGACCCTCGCAGTACGACAGAATTCCCTACTCCTCTCCGTGAGGCAGTGGTCAATTTGACATTCCCCAAATAAGTTCTGTTCAAAGTTGAGATGCGGTAAAAAGGATGACATGACGCCATCTGTGACCTTTCTGGGTCATTTGAAAACACTTATTCTACCTCTTTTAGTAGACCTAGGTGAGGCCAAACTGATCAGTGCCGGGGGCACACTTAAAAAAAACGGCTTGACATGTTCGTTAGGTTGCTCACGAAGGGACACATCAGATTCAATGTTTTGAATGAGTGCAGCACTGCAGATTTTAGGCGGTGAGAACCTATATTTTGCGGATCTATTATGGACCACAGTCAGTCGCATTGTCTTCTCCGTACTTTTCTGACTCTGGTCGTTGACCAAGTGCGATGTTCTGCTTTAATATCAAGATACGCAAACTGAAGAGTACCACGGACGTAGATAGCACCAAGAGTAGCCTAGTACCACGACATGGACAAAGGCCAAGGTTACCGATCAGGTCAATGGCAAGTACCAGGAAATATGTGATGAACTGTTGAAGTTGACGATTTTCGAAACAGATTGTGCCGAGGAACAGGAAATACGTAAAACCAACGCAAGCCCAAACGCTTCCATCCTTTTAAGAGCCCGGGAAAATCATATTAATAAAATTCGTGCATTTTATGATGGGACCCCGCCATACGCCCCCTCGCCGCAGCCATTTCCCGCCACGTCGGAATGCAGGCAGGCCAAGCGGCTGGGCGGCTGGGCGGCTGGGCGGCTGGGCGGCGGGCCGGAGAGCCTGGGAGCGCACATCGCAGCCCGGCGTCCACACACTCATCGAGGCGGGTTTCGCACGATTAGCGCGCCGGCCTATCACGCCACTCGTAAATCGCGGCTCAATGTGCGCCGCTGTTGGGCGGCTGCCGGCTGGTGCGCCACAAACGGCTGCGGCGCCGTCATTCAAGCCGTGCGCAAGCGATACGGCTGGGTCGCTCTGCGTGGAGCGGACGTCCAGCACGAGTGCGCATTCCGCCTGTGTCGGCACTGCTTTGTCAAATCGTCCCGAGTCAAACCCCGGCGAGTTTTGAACTGTGCTGTGAGCAGTGACATGTGGTCGGGACAAGATTGTGCTTACATTGCACAGCAATGGCGAAAAGAGCCCATGTGGAGGATGGTTGCCACAAAGTGCCGAATGCTTGCAATTACCAGCAATTGGAATACCGACAACAATTACTCTTTCCAGGCGGTTTTGGCATGGCAGATGTCGATTAGCAGGCGAAGTGGAATGTGGCATAATTACGGCTACCTTATGATTTGTATGGGCGATGCACTATTTGCTTTGCATCCCATTTAATTTGCCACTGATTTCAATCACCTGTCTCCTGTCGGTCGGTTGGTTGGCTATTTGAGTTTTAGGACGCATCGACAATATCAGTACGTCACAGATGCACATGTTTTAAGCCTGCGTTTATGTACTGTGTTAACGTACGTAGGAAGCAAGACACCTAAGCTTGGCATGGATTTCCAAAATTGGTTTTCTTACGCACCAATGAAACAAGTTAATAACTTTTTTTTGCTACAAATCTTCACTGGAACAATAGCCAAAAAGCCGAAACCCATTTAATTGGTGATTTATAATAAAAATTAACTATGGGCTGGGTCATTACGAGCAGCATGGTTCAGCTGTCAAAAACTTAGTAAATGGAGATTTAGGGAGCAGAGCTCCACAGGAAAAAAAGAAAACATAACATTCCAGAGAGCACAAGGTACTATTATTCCACATGGCCAAACAAAATCAGGACGTGGTGTTGTCTCAGAGCTGGACGGAGCGGCACAGAGCGGCACAGAGCGGCACAGAGCAGTACAGAGCGGCACAGGACAGTGCAGGGCGGCACAAGGGGCTGTACAGAGCGGCATAAAGCGGCACAGAGTGGTACAGAGCAGTACGGAGCGGCACAGGGCGATACAGAGCGGCACATAGCGGCATAGAGCGGTACAGAGCGGTACAGGGCGGCACGGAGCGGTACGGAGCGCACAGAGCGGTACAGAGCGCACAGGGCGGTACAGGGCGGTACAGGGTGGTACAGGGCGGCACAGGGCGGTACAGGGCGGCACAGGGGGCTGTACAGAGCGGTACAGAGCGGTACAGGGCGGCACAGGGGGCTGTACAGAGCGGCATAGAGCGGTACAGAGCGGTACAGAGCGGCATAGAGCGGTACAGAGCGGCATAGAGCGGTACAGAGCGGTACAGGGCGGTACAGGGCGGCACAGGGCGGCACAGGGGGCTGTACAGAGCGGCATAGAGCGGTACAGGGCAGTATAGGGCGGCACAGGGGGCTGTACAGGGCGGCACAGGGGGCTGTACAGAGCGGTACAGGGCGGCACAGGGGGCTGTACAGAGCGGCACAGGGGGCTGTACAGAGCGGTACAGGGGGCTGTACAGAGCGGTACAGGGCGGCACAGGGCGGCACAGGGGGCTGTACAGGGGGCTGTACAGAGCGGCACAGGGGGCTGTACAGAGCGGCACAGGGGGCTGTACAGAGCGGTACAGGGGGCTGTACAGAGCGGTACAGGGCGGCACAGGGGGCTGTACAGAGCGGTACAGGGCGGCTGTACAGAGCGGCACAGGGGGCTGTACAGAGCGGTACAGGGCGGCTGTACAGAGCGGCACAGGGGGCTGTACAGAGCGGCACAGGGGGCTGTACAGAGCGGCACAGGGGGCTGTACAGAGCGGTACAGGGCGGCTGTACCGAGCGGTACAGGGCGGCTGTACAGAGCGGTGCAGAACCACACATAACGGTAAGAAGTGTTTCAGTGGTCAGGAGCGGACAAGAGCGGAAAGGAGCGGCACGCGGGCACCACATAGCTACTGGCCGGTCCACGAGCTATCGGTGAGCCGTTTGCCGCGCTTTGTGCGGTCACGGTCAGCGACCACAGCAGGCCCGAGCGGCGCTGCCCACCGGAAACGCGACCTAATGACGGCGGCAGAGTGCGGCAGTCAGCTGGCGGCGCGTGTCGGCCGCTTCTGCCAGCGGAAGCGCTCTACCTGGCTGTGCAGTGTGCACTATGTCAGGCATGGACACTACTGCCCGTGGATCGGCACGGCACCAGCTAACCACTACAATACACCGGACAATACATGACAATACCACCGGTGGCCAACAGGTTGGATTTATATTCTGGGATCCTGGACTTGGAGGAAAATCATTGGGTCCTTCAATCTGGGGTGCACCATTTTCTTTCTGTTGTGACATCAGATACTCTTTTGTGCTTCAAGTGGGCTTTGGGAATTTATATCAAAAGCAACAATTCCGCAGCCATTGTCAAGCAGTACCATTCACCCTTGTCATGAAAAACGGGGAGCATAATTTTGTGGAGAGTGATAATGTTCTACAGGACAGACGACCAGAACCCGACTGCTTTCTTCAACCCTGCACGTGGATCGTCAGGTCACCACTCGGGCACAGGCAGAGGCACAGGCAGAGGCACAGCAAAGGGGGCACCCCCGCTGTTGAAAAAATACACTAAATGAAATAAGAAATTTTAGGACTTGCACCACGCAAACGAGAAATTTTCGGAGCGCTTAGCGCGCCGAAAGCGGTCTTGATCGAACCAGTTTTTTTAGGAGGGGGGGGCGGTGGCCACCTTAAGAAATCCTTGCTGCGCTCCTAGCCACGTATCACCTGAGCATGGATCAGCACTGTACCACGTAACTATGCGCCAATACTGTACCACGTGACTATGGGCCAATACTGTACCACGGCTGTGGGTCAGTACCGTACCACGAGACTATGCGTCGGTACTGTACCATGAGACTATGGGTCAGTACTGTATCACGAGACTATGGGTCATTACTCTGCCACGTGACTATGAGTCAGTGCTGTGCCGTGCGATCACAGCTCATGTCAGCTCGTGGTGTGGTCTAGCTGGGCAGATGATGCGACGAGCCATGCGGGGGGGGGGGGAGGGGGATGAGGACACAGGTGCGCACACCTTTATGCACACGGAGAGGGTCATAGGACGAACCACACGTGGGGCGGATGGGGGCACAGATGGGCACTTCCAAACAAACAGGGTCACGGGACACAACCCCTGATGACTGTTTGCCGTTGATGGGCGCTACAGAACCACCGGCTGTTGGTGGGCGCTACAGAACCACCGGCTGTTGGTGGGCGCTACAGAACCACCGGCTGTTGGTGGGCGCTACAGAACCACCGGCTGTTGGTGGGCGCTACAGAACCACCGGCTGTTGATGGGCGCTACAGAACCACCGGCTGTTGGTGGGCGCTACAGAACCACCGGCTGTTGGTGGGCGCTACAGAACCACCAGATTGCGCCTCTGCACCCACATAATCAATCAAATCGGTCAGAACTCATGAGGTTCAGACCATTATCAACACGACTGGGTGTGCACACCACTCGGAATGTTAGAACAATGTCAGAACAATACAGGATCGTTATGTGTTGTTGGGAAACTGTCTGTTGAGCGACACTGGTGAGGAGGGATGGGGCGCGTTCTAAATTGCTTCGACTCAACTTTGGGTGGGCGCAATGTAGCATTACAGCGGTGCAATTGAGCATTGGCGGCACACGTGCCCCTTAAAAAGCATGCAACACGACACCTATGGTACACGTCCACTTGGCTTTAACCGTGCCGCTGAAATTCACTCCGTATGTATTAATTGGGCCATATCTTTAGTGGAAAATGACCACAACCTTGTAGATAATGTATTTCAATCCAAATTATTGTATTAATGATATTTTTGCACATGATTATATGCGTGGATAGATTACATCCTAGCATCGGTTAAACGCCACGTCTGAATCATCTTAGATTGCTAATCATTTATAGTATAAAGAACATTACATCGGGTACTTGAACTATTGTTCGCGCCCACCTGCGGGTGGCGCACGACGGTACGCCCCGCGCAGATGGTCACCGTGGGCGATCAAGACTGAAGGTCGATAAGTGGTTCTGGCCAAACTGATAAGTGGTGCCTCTGGAAGCACTGATGGGCAGGCAGGTGCCACACCGGCGCAGGCGAAGACGGGGCAGGTGTGGCTGGATGGCACGGCAGGTGACTTGTGCACGTACGTGCCGTTCCCCAGCTGCGCCCATTGGACACAACTGCACACTGCACACATCCGCCGGCCATCAGATGAAACGAGCGGCCAGCCAATGGTCACGATGCTGACCCGGGCCAGACGCTGATCACTTCCGGTACCCTGGAGCGGACTGCAGCCGGTCTCCACCCCTGCCTCCACGACAGCGCCCACTGGAGGATCGTCCGTGTGCTGACCAGACATGAAAAACGCAACGATGGCCGGCTCCTCGTGGCACCCTCCCTCCCCCCCTTCCCGACGGTCTCCCTCCAGTCAGAACCCAGTGGAGGATGTCAAGCATTGACTAGACACATGACACCATGACAACTCAAAGTGTGAGAGTCAGTCTGTGAAAACTAACCTCACAACTGTCGGACAACGACGCCACGCCACCGACTGAAAACGTTTAACCCTCAACTGAAACGCCCAGCCACCAACTGAAAACGTCCAGCCACCAACTGAAAACGTCCAGCCACCAACTGAAAACGTCCAGCCACCAACTGAAATCGTCCAGCCACCAACTGAAAACGTCCTGCCACCAAATGAAACGTCCACCCACCAGCTGAAACGTCCAGCCACCGACTGAAAACGTCCAGCCACCGACTGAAAACGTCCAGCCACCAACTGAAATCGTCCAGCCACCAACTGAAAACGTCCAGCCACCAAATGAAACGTCCACCCACCAGCTGAAACGTCCAGCCACCGACTGAAAACGTCCAGCCACCAACTGAAAACGTCCAGCCACCAACTGAAAACGTCCAGCCACCAACTGAAAACGTCCAGCCACAGACTGAAAACGTCCAGCCACCGACTGAAAACGTCCAGCCACCGACTGAAAACGTCCAGCCACCAACTGAAAACGTCCAGCCACAGACTGAAAACGTCCAGCCACCAACTGAAAACGTCCAGCCACCGACTGAAAACGTCCAGCCACCAACTGAAAACGTCCAGCCACAGACTGAAAACGTCCAGCCACCGACTGAAAACGTCCAGCCACCGACTGAAAACGTCCAGCCACCAACTGAAAACGTCCAGCCACAGACTGAAAACGTCCAGCCACCAACTGAAAACGTCCAGCCACCAACTGAAAACGTCCAGTCACCAACCGAAAACGTCCAGCCACCGACTGACGGCGGACAGCTGCTCTGTTCCAGTTCCGTTACGAAACATCAACGTCAGAGCAGACAAGCTGTCCCGGACCCGACGATGAGGCGTCCGAATGCATATTCAGCCATGGTAGCACGCGATCAGCACATGCTATACGTAATCCATACATGCAAGACATGCAAATGTTTGACATGCGACTCCCCGGGCACATTGCGGCAGGACGGTGTTGGGAAGTTTGCCGATGGCTCAGGCCGCCGCTCTCTCCCTGTAATTATATCGAGTCTCACCAGAAGCTCATCTGTTGAAGTACAGCACATTGGCGTGTGCCAGTTTTGCGCGTGGGATACCTTATGACAGTACGGTTCCCTTAATGTCCACATGCTATGGCAGACAAATGCTCAGACAGACTCGTGCTCAGGGTTGGAAAAAAGCTGTTCCTGGATTCTTCAGAACATTATCCTGTACCGGAAATATTTATCGCATATCTCTCATTTAGGGGTTGAATGGTATTGTTTGACGATGAACCGCTCTGTGGCCAAGTGCTAAAGATTCACTAGAATGTGGAAACTGAGATTTTGATGTCACAGGTTTGAAGAAAATATACTCTCCATATTCAATTACCCAAACATTTTCCTCTCCACATACAGAATTACGAAGTACGAATCTAACCTCGCTCGTGCTTGTTGAAGACACATGTCTGGCGATATCAGACGCATTTCACATACTATACTATACATATACTCTATATAAACGGGCTATTGTAAACAACTGGATGTTACTTTCCGCTTTCTTCCACGGACTGAAATATTTTTAAGCATCAATTTTTATCATGAGGCATAAGTTATGAGGCGATCGTATTGGCATTCATTGCCAGCATGCTCATCTGTTCTGCCAGCTGGTGATTATTTTCTCAGCCGATCGAAACACCATGCATGTGGAATTTCCGATCCGATACCTCGGATATTTTTCGTTAGCTTCTATTTTACTAGGTATTCGCCTACTCGTCCGTCGTCCAGCCGCTTTTCAGTATGATTTGCATCACTGAACACTTGCAGTCAGCAAAGTTTCTTGTTGTCACGAAATAATATGGCAATGTTGCTTTACTGACATGTTCATCTGACTGTTTCACCGACTTTACCTGACCTGGCCAAAAATGTCAGCAGGCTTCCCTTCCGGACAAGTTGTCGATAAAACGATGCTTTGATCGTTGTGCTTTGAGCAGTCCACGGAATAAGTATCGGTGGACGGGAGTTTATTCGGCACCCAATTCCCACTAAACAAACACACAAACCAAAAAACACCCAGGGTAGGCATCTAATGCGCGTTTATCCGAAACTGCTGATCGGCACCACGGCCAAAAATGGACTTCTTGGAAACTCCAGTTACCATGGCACCTTAATTTATCTTGAAAAATATACCCAGCTCCTGCAGGCCTACGCTGAATAATGACATAACCCTAGCAACACAGTGATATGGTGGAAACTTTTGACTGAACAAGAATCAAAATTAACATGAGACGGTGCTCATTCATGCCCATCGCAAAGACATTGCCTCGTCGACCACTGGGTAAGTGGCTGACAATTTTTCTGTCATCCGTTTTCCAGTAAAGTTCCGTTGTACCTGGGTGCCAATTGTGCGTTTACCCCAAGTGATAAGACGACTTTGTGTACCCGTGATACTGACCGCATTTCGATCGCAATGTTTGCAGCGCCAGCCTAATTATTTAATGATTCAGTCAGTACCTATCTATATAATCTCTCGGCCTGCCGCGCCGGCTCGCAGGCCGAGAACATGCGGGGTGCACTGGCGCGGCGTCAGAAACAGCTTCGACTGGCGCATTGTCCGCCGCCGAAATTACTTGGTTATGGTCAGAAGATTGTAGTCGTTCGGTGCGTCAACCAGACCTGGACGGTACCTGTATGCCAATAATTCAATAATCACCTGCACACGAGGCTGCTACCGACGCGTCGCCATCGACCGCCAGCTTTCCTGGTTCGGTGACATGGCGTCGATGGTGATCTGCAGTCACCGCTCGGTCAGAGACAGAAAAAGAAGGAAAAAAGAAAAAGTAAGGAAAAAGGAAAAATACAGAGACAGAGAGACAGAGAGACAGAGAGACAGAGAGACAGAGAGACAGAGAGACAGAGAGACAGAGAGAGAGACAGAGAGAGAGACAGAGAGAGAGACAGAGACAGAGAGACAGAGAGACAGATAGACAGATAGACAGAGAGACAGATAGACAGATAGACAGATAGACAGATAGACAGATAGACAGATAGACAGATAGACAGATAGACAGATAGACAGATAGACAGATAGACAGATAGACAGATAGACAGATAGACAGATAGACAGATAGACAGATAGACAGATAGACAGATAGACAGATAGACAGATAGACAGATAGACAGATAGACAGATAGACAGATAGACAGATAGACAGATAGACAGATAGACAGATAGACAGATAGACAGATAGACAGATAGACAGATAGACAGATAGACAGATAGACAGATAGACAGATAGACAGATAGACAGATAGACAGATAGACAGATAGACAGATAGACAGATAGACAGATAGACAGATAGACAGATAGACAGATAGACAGATAGACAGATAGACAGATAGACAGATAGACAGATAGACAGATAGACAGATAGACAGATAGACAGATAGACAGATAGACAGATAGACAGATAGACAGATAGACAGATAGACAGATAGACAGATAGACAGATAGACAGATAGACAGATAGACAGATAGACAGATAGACAGATAGACAGATAGACAGATAGACAGATAGACAGATAGACAGATAGACAGATAGACAGATAGACAGATAGACAGATAGACAGATAGACAGATAGACAGATAGACAGATAGACAGATAGACAGATAGACAGATAGACAGATAGACAGATAGACAGATAGACAGATAGACAGATAGACAGATAGACAGATAGACAGATAGACAGATAGACAGATAGACAGATAGACAGATAGACAGATAGACAGATAGACAGATAGACAGATAGACAGATAGACAGATAGACAGATAGACAGATAGACAGATAGACAGATAGACAGATAGACAGATAGACAGATAGACAGATAGACAGATAGACAGATAGACAGATAGACAGATAGACAGATAGACAGATAGACAGATAGACAGATAGACAGATAGACAGATAGACAGATAGACAGATAGACAGATAGACAGATAGACAGATAGACAGATAGACAGATAGACAGATAGACAGATAGACAGATAGACAGATAGACAGATAGACAGATAGACAGATAGACAGATAGACAGATAGACAGATAGACAGATAGACAGATAGACAGATAGACAGATAGACAGATAGACAGATAGACAGATAGACAGATAGACAGATAGACAGATAGACAGATAGACAGATAGACAGATAGACAGATAGACAGATAGACAGATAGACAGATAGACAGATAGACAGATAGACAGATAGACAGATAGACAGATAGACAGATAGACAGATAGACAGATAGACAGATAGACAGATAGACAGATAGACAGATAGACAGATAGACAGATAGACAGATAGACAGATAGACAGATAGACAGATAGACAGATAGACAGATAGACAGATAGACAGATAGACAGATAGACAGATAGACAGATAGACAGATAGACAGATAGACAGATAGACAGATAGACAGATAGACAGATAGACAGATAGACAGATAGACAGATAGACAGATAGACAGATAGACAGATAGACAGATAGACAGATAGACAGATAGACAGATAGACAGATAGACAGATAGACAGATAGACAGATAGACAGATAGACAGATAGACAGATAGACAGATAGACAGATAGACAGATAGACAGATAGACAGATAGACAGATAGACAGATAGACAGATAGACAGATAGACAGATAGACAGATAGACAGATAGACAGATAGACAGATAGACAGATAGACAGATAGACAGATAGACAGATAGACAGATAGACAGATAGACAGATAGACAGATAGACAGATAGACAGATAGACAGATAGACAGATAGACAGATAGACAGATAGACAGATAGACAGATAGACAGATAGACAGATAGACAGATAGACAGATAGACAGATAGACAGATAGACAGATAGACAGATAGACAGATAGACAGATAGACAGATAGACAGATAGACAGATAGACAGATAGACAGATAGACAGATAGACAGATAGACAGATAGACAGATAGACAGATAGACAGATAGACAGATAGACAGATAGACAGATAGACAGATAGACAGATAGACAGATAGACAGATAGACAGATAGACAGATAGACAGATAGACAGATAGACAGATAGACAGATAGACAGATAGACAGATAGACAGATAGACAGATAGACAGATAGACAGATAGACAGATAGACAGATAGACAGATAGACAGATAGACAGATAGACAGATAGACAGATAGACAGATAGACAGATAGACAGATAGACAGATAGACAGATAGACAGATAGACAGATAGACAGATAGACAGATAGACAGATAGACAGATAGACAGATAGACAGATAGACAGATAGACAGATAGACAGATAGACAGATAGACAGATAGACAGATAGACAGATAGACAGATAGACAGATAGACAGATAGACAGATAGACAGATAGACAGATAGACAGATAGACAGATAGACAGATAGACAGATAGACAGATAGACAGATAGACAGATAGACAGATAGACAGATAGACAGATAGACAGATAGACAGATAGACAGATAGACAGATAGACAGATAGACAGATAGACAGATAGACAGATAGACAGATAGACAGATAGACAGATAGACAGATAGACAGATAGACAGATAGACAGATAGACAGATAGACAGATAGACAGATAGACAGATAGACAGATAGACAGATAGACAGATAGACAGATAGACAGATAGACAGATAGACAGATAGACAGATAGACAGATAGACAGATAGACAGATAGACAGATAGACAGATAGACAGATAGACAGATAGACAGATAGACAGATAGACAGATAGACAGATAGACAGATAGACAGATAGACAGATAGACAGATAGACAGATAGACAGATAGACAGATAGACAGATAGACAGATAGACAGATAGACAGATAGACAGATAGACAGATAGACAGATAGACAGATAGACAGATAGACAGATAGACAGATAGACAGATAGACAGATAGACAGATAGACAGATAGACAGATAGACAGATAGACAGATAGACAGATAGACAGATAGACAGATAGACAGATAGACAGATAGACAGATAGACAGATAGACAGATAGACAGATAGACAGATAGACAGATAGACAGATAGACAGATAGACAGATAGACAGATAGACAGATAGACAGATAGACAGATAGACAGATAGACAGATAGACAGATAGACAGATAGACAGATAGACAGATAGACAGATAGACAGATAGACAGATAGACAGATAGACAGATAGACAGATAGACAGATAGACAGATAGACAGATAGACAGATAGACAGATAGACAGATAGACAGATAGACAGATAGACAGATAGACAGATAGACAGATAGACAGATAGACAGATAGACAGATAGACAGATAGACAGATAGACAGATAGACAGATAGACAGATAGACAGATAGACAGATAGACAGATAGACAGATAGACAGATAGACAGATAGACAGATAGACAGATAGACAGATAGACAGATAGACAGATAGACAGATAGACAGATAGACAGATAGACAGATAGACAGATAGACAGATAGACAGATAGACAGATAGACAGATAGACAGATAGACAGATAGACAGATAGACAGATAGACAGATAGACAGATAGACAGATAGACAGATAGACAGATAGACAGATAGACAGATAGACAGATAGACAGATAGACAGATAGACAGATAGACAGATAGACAGATAGACAGATAGACAGATAGACAGATAG
>JAOTOM010002777.1:0-97500 GCA_034440615.1 Ashinkailepas kermadecensis | reverse complement strand
AGGTTGCTGCACCATCCTACATTCGTCAGAGCTTTATGGGTATGCCACGAGTGAGCCTGGGGGACGGGGTGAGGAATAGCACCACGGCCTCTCCCAACCTGGGGGACGGGGTGAGGAATAGCACCACGGTCTCTCTCAACCTGGGGGACGGGGTGAGGAATAGCACCACGGCCTCTCCCAACCTGGGGGACGGGGTGAGGAATAGCACCACGGCCTCTCCCAACCTGGGGGACGGGGTGAGGAATAGCACCACGGCCTCTCCCAACCTGGGGGACGGGGTGAGGAATAGCACCACGGCCTCTCCCAAGCCGGCGGATTACAATACAGATTTAGACGAACAAGATTCGTCTCTAAATCGGTAAATTTGTAGATCAGGGTAGCTTTTGATTTTTTGGAATATTTTTTTGTTGTGAATACTATGCTTTTTGACGTGATTAAGACGATGCGACCACTCATTTTCTTCGCAAATCATTACTTTTAAGTCAACGACGGTCGATACAATTGATGACGTCATAGGCATGACACGAAGGAAATGTGTTACGATATTCACGGTATGTTATGTGTTAACGCTGGAAACATTTACATACCTACATGGGATAGTCAGAGCTGTGTCTCGTCCGTTTGTACCTCGACGGTGTCGGACTGACCAGCACGGCGCTCGGACTGCGGCTCATGAAGCTTCAATACTTCGGTAAGGAAATTATGAATATCGCGGCCGTGGAATTATAAAAAAAAAAACAAATACTGGCAGAACTCGGAACAATTTAGGCAAATAACCTCGCTGGGAACGACACCGTGTTCTCGGAAGGATTATAAACTTGCGTGTTTGTCCTCAAAAGAAAGCTTAATAATTCCGAGATACAGGAGCGCAACCGGTACACGGAGAAGCTAAACTTACACTGATACGCGTGACGCGCGTGGCTGCGTATGGTTGGTCTACCGAGGACTGCTCAACCAAAAATTGAAGAAAAAACATGAATAGATAAATCATAGAAAACAGTAACCTAACCTAGCCTAACCTAGACTAAAATAAAGTAGCATAATATATTTTAAAAAAATATTATAGCATAATATAATCCAACCTAACCAATCGGGAAAACCAGAATCATCCCAAACAAACCTTTCCACCATGACATCACATCTCGCGAACATTGTTAGCGCTGCCGTTAACGTTAACAGCATCGCAAGTAACTTTCGGCCTTGATCGAAGTTACGGCCGCGTGTGCCTGTAAATATTCCGCATCGGGAATGAATATGGAATTAAGCCAGAAACATAAGGTTTTCGATGTCAAAGAGTATTGAATCGAGTGCATGAAGCGTTGAACTTTTTTTTATCACCTCTGTGACACACCAGGTACGGATAATTATACGCCATTGGATATATTTGTAGAGTGAAGATTATGATCGTGTATTTCTTTGTCAACTGAAGAGTAATCATTTGCGGAGAAAATGAGTGGTCCCATAGTCTATCTAACCACGTTAAAATACACCGTATTATATTATTTAAAAAATACAAAGAATCAAAATTTACCTTCATCTGCACCTCTAAATCTTTGAAAAATTATGTTAAACAAAAATGATCTTCAACCGATTTTGTCGAGATGATCCGAGTCACACTGGTTTCTAAAAAGCACACATATTCTTGACCCACACCCTCTCCGTGTCTTCTGGATCCGCCCGTCGGATCCTAACGGAAATCTACAGCAATTGTTGCACAGAAAAGGACACCCATGATTCATCAACATCAACATCAACTTCCCATCACATGATCGCCTGGTGTTCAACTAACCTCGTTGTAGGAGCATGAAGAGGACGAGTATCAGCCACATGCTGATGTTATCCTGCTGCCACCCCGTTCTTCGGCTCATGACAGGTGACCCAGACTTAGTCACCGTTCGCTCATGCGGCCCAGAGAGTAAATAAACTATCTCAGACGTCCCACGACCTTACACAAATCCCAACTCCGAAATCGCAAACTCGTCCCCACTACTAACGCCGTCACTAAATGTACTTCAACCATGAAATACTTGTCACTTCGATCACTTTGAATTCAAAACCCTTCGACCACCACAGATGTCATTCAGATCACACCAGACGAGCGGCACCAGCGGCCGCGGTGTTCCGATGACCGTGAAACTCGTCAGATCAGCAGCACGCCTTCACCGCCACACAGCAGCGTAGCGCAGCGGACCGACTCAGCGCCAGAGCAGTGGCCAGACTGCCCGCCGCCCGCCAGACCCGGCGAATTGGTGGGACCAACGCTGACCAATCCGAGCGCGAGCTGTAAACGCCCCAGGCGAGCGGTGGCCCACGACCGTCCACCCTGTGGAAGCCTGACAATTTGACAGCTTATGATAACTGATGATGAGATTAGGGCCTGAAGACAAATCCCAAATAGGGAGCTGAAACCAGAATGCTTTTAGATTATCTTTCGCAGACGCCTGAACCCAAGAGGTTGTGCTTCTCTACACCAACAGCAGCAGATACATTTCGAGCTGAAATCGTTCTCACGGGGGCTGCGCCATCAGGGTTGACAGACGGAGCGACTGCCTCCGCCCCCTCCAATGTCGTGCAGCAGGGACAAGCACATCTTTTCGCCCCTCCTCTGAAATGTTGGGAGACCTTAACACGCGCACTAGAGGGGGGGGGGGCGAAATCCGCCCACCCCTCCGGTTTTTCGTATATAACTGCAGATTTTACCGGTCGATATACGCGATTTTCTGCGTACCTGCTTCGAAATGCCCGGCGCGTCGTTTAAAGTAAGAAAAATTGAAATCGGCTGAACATTTTTCAAGTTCAGGGCCGTTAAAGTTAAAAAATCCTAGCGCAAGACCAGAAAAATCGGCGCCGATGCGCTTCCCATATATTCGCAAAAGGGAAGTGTTCTTGGTAACACTAACGACTTGTTTGATGTATATTGATATGCTATATAGTTTCAAGGTCATGTTAGGTCATCGAGGTCAAGTCAGGTCAAGTTCATGACAGGTTAATGGAACCAAACTTGATAAACTGGAATGTCATAAATGCACTACTGTTTGTCATTTGTACTGTTTGTCATTGCGTTTCCATACTTTATTCATGTACTTCACTCCTTTCTTCGCGAAGTCGATTGCGCCGAGCTGCCCGACGGAGCAGTCGGGCGGCGGCCCGGTTCCGGTAACTGGAACAGGTAACTGACCTGATAAATTGCTGCTATATAGGTGACCTGAGGTCAAATGTCGGGTCTAGCATCTGTATTGCATCATTAGTAATGTCGAAAACATCATTGATGCCCATTTTACAGTATTTAAACACAATCACAGCGATCCATAACAAGGAGAAGCCAAGCCACGCAAAACAAGAAAATTTTGACAAATGTGACCTCATTTGACCTTGAAGATATTGACCTAAGGTCATGAAATTTGCACACAATAGAGTTCACTGCCGTACCCATCCACCCTACGAATTTCGTTCCTTCAGCTTTAATAGGAGCCGAGATATTATGGGGGGGGAATCCGCCCCCCTCCAGTGCGCGTAATTTTCAGAGGCCCTCCAGGGCGCGTGTTAAGACATAATAGGAAGTGCGTCATGTTGTCGAAGACTCGGGCCAGGATGAACATTAGCATTGGCAGGAGGCTCCTGAACCTCACAAAAATTCCCCAGCATCCGACACAAGATCTCCGACCAGGAGGAGCATTAGTCTCGACAGGATGTCACTAGGGCTTACGAAAAGATCTTCACACTCGACAGGGAACCCCAGTATGTCATCCGGCGTACCAGAACAGGACAACCACAAGTCCTTGCAGCGCCCAGATCATGAAAAGACCCGAACTCCCAGCTATTATCTAGAGAGGCCCATGCCGGGGGCCCTTCATAGCCATATATTATTGTATGTTCAGTTGTATCGGATTGTATTGACGGGCGATACCTCGAGCTCACGAAAGTCCCAAACACTTGTCGAGAGGTCCTGTCATGTTGTCTGGAGGCCACAAACCAGTAGTCCGCAGACTGAAGGCCTCTGACCAGCTAATGTTGCCGTTGTGGTGGTGTCTTGTCGAGAGGTCCTGTCATGTTGTCTGGAGGCCACAGACCAGTGGTCCGCAGACTGAAGGCCTCTGACCAGGTAATGTTGCCGTTGTGGTGGTGTCTTGTCTGGAGGCCACAGACCAGTAGTCCGCAGACTGAAGGCCTCTGACCAGCTAATGTTGCCGTTGTGGTGGTGTCTTGACGAATATTTCAAAAGAATGACGAGTTGTTTCTCCGAACAGCTCCAATCGACACCGTTCAGTTCCAATCGACATGAACGAGGATGGATTATGAACAGGTTGCTATCGGAGCATATCGTCGAGGACATGAAATATTATACGTTTAATCGTTTCTGACTGCCCAGACTGACTGTCAAGCTATCTCTGACGCCAATAGTGCATGGGTCGGCTGTTTTTCAACCCCTTAAAAATGTCCCCTTCACAGAGTATTTGTCATCGATTACCACAAACCAAACGATTCGTTTTTCCCCTGACTGCCAGACTGCCTGATGTACATTTAAGAAGACAAAACACGAGAAAAGGTCAATATCATGCACAAACGCCATGAATGTTTTATAATGAAGCTAAATATATATACATATATATATATATATATATATATATATATATATATATATATATATATATATATATATCTATATATATATATATATATATATAGGCGTGTGACGATTGTGATCTGTGTCAGTTTTTTTTCGGTGCGCGCATTAACTTAGCCAATTACAGTGCAGCATTTTAGTGACAGTAGCTTAATTAGCTTTCGCCGATCCGACTTCGAAATCCATCGATCAATCGCCGAGTTTGCTTCAGCAAATTCACGGATTGAAAATGATATGAGCGCACGTCCTGCCATGCCAGCCAAGCTCCCATAAGAAGGATTTCATATGTGAATGTACATACAACTGTTACACACAGGTGCGTTCCACGAAAGCTATTCTTTTTATTAGCATAGCAATTCTGCACTGTAACTGGCTAACTTCGCGCGCGCACATATAAAAATTGACATCGATCACAATCGCCATATGCGTCATATATGTAGCTAAGCGACACCCCAACAGCTTGTTTGCTTGTTATTTGGGCTTTAGGGCGCGTCGACAACTATGGTCATATTGCGCCCATACACCCCAACAGCTGATTGCTATTGTTCATGCCTAGGATGTACAACAAGAACAGCTCCTGAAGTCATAGACTAGATGACCCTGATCAAGATGTGTAAAAATACCAAATCATGAACATCTTGCAATGTGGTGCACGCAAAATATGCATTTCTGCAGTGTTATCTCCGTTTCAATTACATGAAGTTCGAGAGCCGCTCGTCGCGAAACGTGTGCCGAGTTGACAAGGGCATTCTTTCTCTGTTGCATATTGTTTATTTGTGTACTTGTTCCTCATCCTTGCATCCTTTTGCCTGCTGTTTGCTGAGTGAGACGTCGACACTGGCTGGTACGTCATACTGCAGACTGGTCCCACACTACAGCATCCTTACCTTATCCAGTCGCAACTCATAGCATTACATCCTTCCATATCTCATCGCCTATCGTTTTATATCCCAGTCATTTTATCTCATTCATTTCGACGGGCACAGGACAAGCCACTGTAGTTTGTGAATCCATCTGCAGTAAATGCAATACAATGCAGTATGGGTATCAGATATCATTAAGTGACATGATTTGTAAATAAATGTTTTGTATGTGTTATGGAAGGTGATCAATATGACTGTCGAAGAAAAGCATACAATTCATGTAAAACCATGGTGGAATATACAAATGCATTCAAGGTCACAGAGGTCACGCGTGGCAAAGTGATCCAATATGTAGTTTGTATAGTGTGCATAGGCGTAGGAACAGGGGGGGGGGGCAGGGGGCCATGGCCCTCCCACTTTTCAAAGTGGGGAGACCAACAATGGTAGCTGGCCCTCCCACTTTTGAGACATTTAAATTTAATAAAAGGCAGCATGCACACATTTGAATATGTGAAAAAGTTCCTGCAATCCATAACGAAATAAAAGTTGCACATATCACATGGTAGCACTTCATTTTTGAAGTCATACACACTCGGACATGACCTTACAACAACGGAACTAATTCAGGAGTTGATGCAATGCAACAGATGTATAGATATTCACACCTTATATTATGTTATGAAAAGACTATAAAGCAGGTGATGTGCCAGCTAGTACCAAAGTACATTCATACTAGAGTTTCACTGTGTTATTTTACTGTTAACATATTTAACATCGATTTCATTAATATTGCTTACAGTAGAAACGTATATAGGCTGAAGGCAGTAACGTAACACAATCAAGGTAAGACGTACAATTTGCAAGTGCAAGTTCCTTGCCTTGATATTACATAGCCATGTATTATATATGCCTTACTCCTAGCTGCCATACACTTCAACATTTACATGTATTTTGATAATTGAAGCATACAAGTTCTGCCACGATACATACATTGTGTGACTGTAGTATGAATTAGAACGCAAAAATTTGCACATTTCAATGGATTTTCACAGTTTGGCACAGAACACAAATATCCAACCTTTTCAGTGAGATGCCTGGGTATTATCGGTGGGTATCCAACATAGCAAAATACATATTTCTATCATTTATTATGGTAGCATAGATACAATAATGAAGTTCACAACCTATTATATCAACTTCAAGTGCGAGAACGCCTGTCAGAATCTCAGAATCCACGAGAGAATTATGCGCTCGTGGTGCGACCTGACAAGGTCACACGAGGAGTGATATGAAGAGTGATGATGTGACGAGTAACGAGCGATGCTTGCCATGTGACCTGAGAAGGCACATGACGAGCATGGAAACTGACCCGAGTGGATCTTCAGCTGGGTAACTGCGTGGTGGCATTGACAGCACGTTAAACATTTAATTCAAATTATGTCGTTGAACAGAAATGGTTCGGGAAGATGGCGGTGCCATGGTATATATAACAACCTCTGCTTAGTAATGACACTGATCCCAGAATATATTAAATGAAGACATTTTGATTAAAAGTACAAAACACCGAATTTCAACGGAGACTACTACCAAGGCTTTTCATCGTCCAGTGATGTGTACGTCCAGGCTGAGATTCAAGAACCCAGAAGATAATGAGAGAATTTAGGCCAATTGCAGGGTGCATACTTCTGAACACTACCTCTGGTGCAAGCAGTTAAATGGGCATAGGAAAGTTGATTTTGTGCAATGTACTTCATAGACGTCATGGTTAAGCTATACAATCATTGGGGCATGCGCACTGGCGTACCGAAGGGAGGGGGCATTGGAGCAGTCCCCCTCCCCATGAGAGGTTGTGGGATCCAAATAATCGCGCCTGGGTCCGGAAAAATAGCACCAGGCTCCCTAAAAATCATGCTGGTGTCCCCAACAATCGCACCGGGACCCGTAAAAATTACTTTGGAGCCGCCAAAAAGTCGCGAAAGGATCCCTGAAAATGAGGCTGGGGCCTCCCAAAATCCCACTAAGGCCCCTGAAAATCACATTGAATGCCTCAAAAATCGTCCCGGGACCCTAAAAATGACGCTGATGGCTCCAAAATGTGGGATCGGGTCCCTGAAAATACCGTTGGGCCTCCAAAAAGTCGCGCCGGGACCCCGATAAGTCGCGCCAGGGCCCCATGAAATCACGCTAAGGCCTTAAGAGGTCGGACCGTGCCCCTGTAAAACTCGCTGGGGGCCAAAACGTTTCTCGGGACCCCCAGAAAATGACGCTAGGCCCGAAAAAGACTAGCCGGGCCCTCAAAATCACGCTGGGTCCCAAAAGGTCGGGCCAAAGCCCCTGATAATCGCGCTGGGGCAAAACAATTTTGACCGGGCCCCTGAAAACCGCGCTGGGAACAGAAAATGTCGTGCCGTGGTCCTTGAAAATCACGATGGGGGCCGCAGAAAGACTGTCTGGGCCGCAGAAAATCACGCTGGGGCTCAAATGTTCGCGATTGGGCCCAGAAAATCACGCTGGGGCCGACAAAAGTCGTGCCGTGGTTCTTGAAAATAACAACTGGGACTCAAAACGTTGGGCCGGGGCCACTGCAAATCACGCTGAGCCTGAAGGTACCAAAGCGTCGCACCCGGGCGCCTGACAATCACGCCAGGGGCTTGACAGGTCGCACCGGGGCCCCAAAAGTCTCATCCGGAACACCCAATAAATGAAGCCGGGGAAACGAAAAAAAAAGTCTGGACATGGAAAATCACTCTGGGCTCCTAGCGGTCGATCCAAAAGAAACCAGAACGTGCTGGGCCCCCAAAGACGTGTCGAGGCCACTACAACTCGCGATAGGCGTCCCGACAAATGAAGACATGGTCCAAAAATTACACTTAGACCCAAAAACGTCGCGCCGCTGCCCTTGGAAATCACATTAGGGGCCCAAAAAGTCCCGCCGGAGCACCACAAGTCGCAGCTGGCTTCCCCCAAAACAACTACCCGGAATGTTACTCTACGGGCAAAAAAAATTGGTCAGACCCCAAAAACGCGTCTGGCCCCGGAAAAGAAGCGCCTTGGAGCACCGGAGAAAAAAAATGCACCGGGAGACCGAAGAATCGTACCGGGGCCCAAAAATATCGCGCAAGAAGCTTAACAAAAACAAGTCGACCGCCAAAAAATCACAAAAGGACTCCATCGAGTCGACCCGAGCACCGGAAAATTCAGAACAGGTCCCGAAAGAAAGTTCTCCAAAGGGCCTTTCTACTCTTAAGGGTGCCATTGGCTGAACAAAAAAAAACTCGTTGAGCAGCCGCAGTGGCATACCAATGACACATGCCCCCCTCCCCCCCCCACATCCTGAAGAGGTGGACTTCCAAGAACCCAAGAATCGCGTCGGTGTCACCAAAAATGGTTCTGGGGCCGCATAAATTTGCGTCGGGGCCCCCAGAATTAGGGGTTATAAATGAATGCAACGGGCACCAAAAAGCTTGCAACGTACCCGAAAATTTGCGCCGGGGAACACCAAATTCGCACTAGGGCCCAGATAAGTACAACACGCTCCTCGAACTAGCGCCAAGCCCCCCAAATATCGCGCTTTGGACCCAAAATTCCTGTCAGTAGTCACATAAATCCTGGTAGGGGCATCCAAAATTCCCCTCGGGGCTCCCGAGCATTTGAGTCGGTGGTCCCAGCTAAGCACAGCGTGGCCCCAAAATCGCATCGAAACGCGGCAAGGATCAAGCCGGAGTCCTTCAAAATATACTATTCAGTAAAATGAATGTCCGAGCCAAGAAAATCGTTCCTTAGCTCAAACATACCGCCAGATGCCTTCACAAATCGCATACGGTACCGAAAAACGTACCGGAGCTCGCAAAATCGCCGCGGGACACAAAAAGAAATGGCGTTTTTATTCATCCTACGCCGGTGATTCGTCGCAGTAGATACTAGTTTCACTCTGAAGTCTTGTTGGCGATGCGCGCGGACGGTGACAGGATGGTTCGCTACACTGTAAAACAAAGATTAGCACCCCTTTGGTGCGATTTCAAATGTCAAATTCCAGCACCACAGGGTTGCTTGAATTAAGCACCTTTTTGGAGTTGGCATCGCATCGCAAAATTTAAAGTGCTAAATATAAGCATAGTGCTTACAACTAGCACCTCTTCATTGGGCTATATTTAGTAGCAGGGTGCTTGAAATGAGCACCCATGGGGTACGTGCGCTTTAGCACCGCCAGGGTGCTAGCTTTTGCTCACGCCAAAAACCAGCACCTCCTGGGTACGGTTCGCCTATGGTGCTAGCATATTTAGCACCCATTGGGTGCTTAAACCGAAATTGGTCTTCTTGGTAGTAACGTACGGGCGCTGATGACTTACTGTATTTATGCGGACGGATGACTTATTTTGCTACATGTTAGCTTCCGATACCGATCTTAAATAATACAGCGAACAGGATGCTTACAGGCGATGTACCCTTGCAATGCATTCGTATGCAAATAGCAATGCAAAGGAATACATATTTCCTACTTTTCAAACAGCAAAGGATATCATGCATATATGTGTGTATATATATATATATATATATATATATATATATATATATATATATATATATATATATATATACATATATATATATAAGCAAATTTAGTAAGTATTACAGTAACGCACAGTAACAGTAAAAATATTAGAGGGAATATTCCATTTCAATCTCAAATTTTGCAACTAAAAACCTAACCTCATGTAGCCTATCCCAGTTGTTTGCTTCATGAAAGAAAATATGTTTAAAACTTTTACCATGGACACCTTAAATGACAATAATACCAAATAAACCAACCAAACCTAACCGAGACAATTTCTTTCATTTGTTATGCAAGCTCCACATTTATATCAGTTCAGTCTTCCACGGAATAGTGCCAGTCATGAACAAATGGTGAAGAGCAGATCCAATGGCTCCATGGCCACATAATTGTGAATAAACCAATGCAATCCATGATAATGTCATACAGTCATAACATGCTAAAACTTAAAAAGAGACACAGTGGCCCATCTAGGTTAAGCCTATAAAATTATCGGGTAGCAACAATTGGTGGTGATAATCCAGGCTCTGTAGCTTTCTTTCAGCTAATACATTCTGAGCAGCACAATAAACCGCCAAAAACCATTGTCTGAGAAATGATTGTTTTAGCCCACAGAATAAGCTGCAACTGGCATAGCCTGTTCAGCTTCTCCGTGCCCATATATTAATAATGATGCCATAACATAACATTTAGCCTGTTTGTCCCAGAGCAATACCACATATGCCTTGCTAAGCATGCCAGGTATTATGTGTTGTCAAGCTCAGGTATGTTGGTTATTGTAGCTTGAGGTTGCATCAACTGCGTAAGTCATTCAGCGCCCGTAATTTCAGGGGTGTATGCAGCGAGGTTGGCAAGATACTGACATAATCATGTTTATACCAGGGATGTGGAACAATATTTGCTGCGAAGACACACCCACCTTGTACGGACTATGACAGGGTTGCGATTCTGGATCCAGAGGTTCTCTTGATCCCAGAGAGACTTCTCTTCTTCACTTCAATCTTGCCGCACGACTGCACAGATCCGCACGTCATCGAATCCCAAACCAAAATGACCGAATGTTCGTGCAGTTGCTTCGTTAAGCAGCGTTAAAGTGCTATTGTTCCCGCAATTTTTCCAAGCTGCATATTTTAACTACCCAATTGCTAACTGTAAGCAGCCATAGAGCGTTCAAACTCCCGCCAAAAACACGGGCTGTAGCAGTGCTAGATGTAAGCAGTCGTATTATTCTGGACTGCTTGGCACAACACTCATGGCTGCGAGGATCGAGCGTCCTCATTCTTGCAGTCTAGCACCTGCAGGCTGGAATTAGCCCCTTCCAGCCGAATAGCACATATGGTGCTTGTTGCTAGCATCCTTATGCTTGTTACTAGCATCCTTAGGGAACAGCGTTGTTTGAAGCAGCCACTTAGCATGCAATTAGCAGCAAAAGTGTTAATCATTTTTTACAGTGTAGAAGGCTGTCGAAATGATAACCGAATGTCGCGCTCGGGTGAGTGATCAGGTATTACTCATATTAAATTCATTCATCATAATTTCAACAAATGAAGGTGGTGTAGTTTCCTGAGCTCTGATTGCAGCGTCTAGTTCATTGCACGAATTATCCAGTAGCACGCAGTAAATCGAACGGCCTGTGAAATGTGTTACCTGTATGTATGTATATATGTGTGTAGGCATTGCATGACACGAGTGCATGACATGACACCATAACATAGTCAGATTCAAGGCACAGGTAGCAGGGACAATCAAGGATAATTTGGCAAAGATTCCAAATTTTAACAGGCAGACTTTGACTGCATGAGAGAGGCTTTAAGTGCCATAAAATTGGAAGAATAATTATTTGATTTAAATGTCTGTGAAATGTAGGAAAAGTTCAAATCTTACTTGAGGGAAATTCAGATTCGACATGTCCCCCAAAAGCAAAGGCGCAATAGAAGGGTAGGAAAGCCAGCATGGCTTACACCAGATGTGATGAAAGCAATTAAGGCTAAGAAAGATGCATTTAGAGTATTTAAGGAAGCTTCAAATATCGTAAATCTAAGGTCGTATCAAAAATATAGAGATGCTATGAAGCAGAAAATCAGAGCAGCAAAGCGAGCAAAAGAATTGGATTTGGCTAGGAACTGTAATGGGGACA
Organism: Ashinkailepas kermadecensis; assembly: GCA_034440615.1. NCBI lineage: Eukaryota > Metazoa > Arthropoda > Thecostraca > Neolepadidae > Ashinkailepas > Ashinkailepas kermadecensis. The sequence continues at coordinate 85,324 of JAOTOM010002777.1, read as the reverse complement.
GTAAAAAGTTCTTTAGTTTCTACAAGTTAAGTAAAGTTTCAAGCACAATTGGTCCACTGGAAGTAAATGGGACTATATTGAGTGAGGATGGTGAGATGGTTGAGGAGCTGAGCAAGCAGTTTAAATCAGTGTTTACAGTGGAGGATGTGACTAATCTGCCAACCGTGAACCACAGTTCAGTGACAGGTGATCAGATACACGATGTTGATTTCATTGATAGTGATATTGTTTTCAATTATATCAGAAAAATAAAGCCAAACAAGGCAGCAGGACCTGATGGAATTTATGCTAGGGTATTGCGGGAAGCTGAAAAGGAAGTGGCAATTCCACTTAGTATAATATTTTGTAGATCAGTTTCACAAAATGAAATTCCAACAGATTGGAAAAGGGCAAATGTAGTTCCTATTTTCAAGAAAGGAGAAAGAGGGAAAGTTGAAAACCATAGGCCATTTAGCCTCACGTCCCTAGTCTGCAAGGTACTCGAATCAATTATCAAGGATAGAATAGTTAGTTTTCTGGAAGGAAACAGATTGATTCAAGATACTCAACATGGGTTTAGAAAAGGGCGATCGTGTCTCACAAATCTCTTGGACTTTTGAATTTTGCTACAGAACAATTTGATCAGGGAAATCAGGTTGATGTAGCATATCTTGACTTTAGTAAGGCCTTTGACAAGGTACCCCATAAACGGTTAATGATGCAGCTTCAGGTCCATGGTATTGCAGGTAGCATCCTAAAATGGATAGAGTTGTGGCTTTCAGATAGACAGCAGAGAGTGATGCTAAATGGTACAAAGTCATCATGGCAAAATGTTCTTAGTGGAGTCCCCCAGGGGTCGGTACTGGGGCCACTATTGTTCATTATATATGTGAATAGCATTGAATGTGGCCTAAGCAGTAAGGTTTTGAAATTTGCGGATGATTTGAAGATCTTTAGGGCAATAACAGGGCACAATGAGCAAGTTTTGCTGCAGAAAGACTTGACGAGCTAGTGAAGTGGTCCGACAAATGGCAAATGAAGTTTAATTTTGATAAGTGCAAAGTCATGCATGTAGGTAGGCAGCATATGAAGGCTCCATACTTGATGGGTGGCCAAGTACTATCTGTGACTCAGCAGGAGAAGGACTTAGGTGTTATTTTGAACACAAAATTGGGGGCATCAGAACAGACCAAAGAAGCCAGGAAGAAGGCACTAAGAATGCTTCGGGCAATACAGAGGAATGTGTCATACAAAAGTGAGGAGGTCATCAGGAAGCTTTACTGTGCATATGTCAGGCCACATTTGGAATACTGTGTCCAAGCTTGGTCTCCTAGTTATGAGAAAGATTGTTGGCTTTTAGAGAGAGTACAAAAGAGGGCAACAAAAATGGTTAATGGTATAGGCAACCTGGCATATGAGGAAAGATTGAAGAAATTGAATATGTTTTCACTTAGATATAGAAGGCTGAGAGGAGATCTCATCGAGGTTTTTAAATTTGTTCATGGTCAGGAACAGGGATATCTCAGGGAAATGTTTGAATTTAACAGAAATGATGCAATTAGAGGTCATCAATTCAAAATTAAAGTTAATCACAGCAGGACAAGGTTAAGACAGTCTTTCTTCACCAACAGGGTAGTAAAACACTGGAACCAGCTGCCAGGAACTATTGTCAGTAGCAACACACTGAACATCTTTAAAAACGACATAGACAATCATTATAAGAATAGGGGGCTTGTTTTTCTGTATTCCAGGGAGGGTTGATCGACAGGGAGGAGATGGGAGTTGGGATGAGTTTGTAATTGTTGAGTGTGTTATGCAATAGCAAGTGAGTCTCTTATTAAGTCTAAACGCTTTATGACTTTATATAGGGTGTACCTGGCAGTGGATTCGGCACCTTCCTTCGGGATGTGATGCTGATGAGATTGTCTATGGTGGCACGATGGGTATGATGGGAGGAGCTTGTGATTGGTGAGGGTGTTATGCGATAGCAAGTGAGTCTCTTATTAAGTCTGAACGCTTTATGAATTTGTGTGGGGTGTGCCTAGCAGTGGATTCGACACCTTCCTTCGGGATGTGATGCTGATGAGATGGTCTATGGTGGCACGCAATGGTGCAAGCCTATCTAGCAAGTGAGTGGTGCTAGATAGGCTGGGATATATAGCTCCCTAGGAATTTGGGATAAGGGATTGATTGGGGTGAGAGTATGTACATTTCTAGTACCTTTTCTAGATAGGCTTAACCCAGATGGGCCCTTGTGGCTCTTATTAAGCCTTAATACTTTATGACTTTTATGACCTAGCAGTGGATTCAGCACCTTCCTTCGTGATGTGATACTGACGAGATTGTCTATGGTAGCACAATAGGTATGATGGGAGGAGTTTGTAATTGTTGAGTGTATTATGCAATAGCAAGTGAGTCTCTTATTAAGTCTGAACGCTTTATGAATTTGTGTGGGGTGTGCCTAGCAGTGGATTCGACACCTTCCTTCGGGATGTGATGCTGATGAGATGGTCTATGGTGGCACGATGGGTATGATGGGAAGAGCTTGTGATTGTTGAGGGTGTTATGCGGTAGCAAGTGAGTGGTGCTAGATAGGCTGGGATATATAGCTTCCTAGGAACTTGGGATAAGGGATTGATTGGGGTGAGAGTATGTACATTTCTAGTACCTTTTATAAATAGGCTTAATCCAGATGGGCCCCTGTGGCTCTTATTAAGCCTTAATACTTTACGACTTTATGACTTTATGAGTGGTAAGGCATGCATTTTTCACCAGTCATAATGTAAGGAATGCTTCCGTTAGATAATTTAGCGGATGACACGCTTTGTAAATTTCGTCGCATGGCGAGAGCACCTCCGCCCACGTTCTTGAGTTTTTCCCGTTGCGCTCGATGAGAAAGTTTGTATAAGCTGCGTTTCTCGTGTACTGCGGTTCTTGCCACCAATGCGCAAAACCAGGTGGCGCCATTTTGGTCCCCTCTCCAAAAAGCTATATATATATATATATATATATATATATATATATATATATATATATATATATGGGGGCGACATTTTTTGTTTTTGCGACAAAAACAGCTTTTTGCTAAGCTATATATGTAAAGCTATGAAAGCTATATATATATATACACACATATATAGGGGCGTGACATTTGTGGTTTTTGCGACAAAAACAGCTTTTTGGAGAGGGGACCAAAATGGCGCCACCTAGTTTTGCGCATTGGTGGCAAGAACCGCAGTACACGAGATTATATATATATATATATATATATATATATATATATATATATATATATATATATATATATATATATATTCATGTATGCATTCTATGCTTTTCATCGACAGTCATATTGATCACCTTCCATAACATATACAAAACATATATTTCGAGATCATGTCACTTCATGACATCTAAAGCCCAACCGTATTGTATTGCATTTACTGTAGGTGCATTCACAAACCACGGTGTCTATTCCTGAGCCCGTCGAAGTGAATGATATAAAATGAATGAGATATAAAACGAAAGGCCATGGGATATGGAAGGATGTAAGGCTAAGAGTTGAGACTGGATAAGGCAAGGGTGCTGTAGTTTGGGACCAGTCTGCAGTATGACGTACCAGCCAGTGTCGACGTCTCATTCAGCAAACAGCAGGCAAAAGGATGCAAGGATGAGGAACAAGTACACAAATGTACAATATGCAACAGAGAAAGAATGCCCTTGTCAACTCGGCACACGTTTCGCGACGAGCGGCTCTCGAACTTCATGTAATTGAAACGGAGATAACACTGCAGAAATGCATATTTTGCGTGCACCACATTGCAAGATGTTTATGATTTGCTATTTTTACACATCTTGATCAGGGTCATTTAGCATATGACTTCAGGAGCTGTTCTTGTTGTGCAACCCAGCCATTGACAATATCAATCAGCTGCTGGGGTGTCGTTTAGCTACATATATGACGTGTGTGGCGATTGTGATCGATATCAATTTGTATTTGCACGCGCGCCAAATTAACCAGCTACAGTGCATAATTATTAAGCCAATACAAAGAATAGCTTTCGTGGAACGCTCCTATGTGTAACAGTTGTATGTATATTCACATATGAAATCCCTCTTATGGGAGCTTGGCTGGCGTGGCATATATATATATATATATATATATATATATATATATATATATATATATATATATATATATATATATACACATATATAATATATATACAGAGCAATCAGGCAGCGAGAGACGTCCGCTAAGCAACATTGTGCTCCCTAGGTACCCACAACTCTGTCAACATCCTCAAGATCTCGTGAAGTGCATGATTAATGGGCGTGGTCAAATCAAGCCCTCCTTGTCCACACGAAGCGTCATCAGGACAGGGGTTGCGAGTCACACTTCAAATGGGAAAAAAGAGCGGCCCGTCCAGTTCGACCATAGGCATTGTCACAATGGTCTCACGAGATCTGACACAACTCTGAACTGCATATTTGATTCCTGGACATGAAATGACACCATTTCTGAATTTGATATAATTGGACGGTTGATGTGGTGTATATATTTAAAGCCTATACGATAATTATTGCACGATTTATGGCAGTTCTAATTTTGCAAGGACTTTGTAGAGTTTTGCAAGCTTTGTGAGGTCATTTATGAACTCTCCAGTAACGTGGCAGTGGGTCAGGGAGCATTCTGATGTGAAAGAACGAAACTGATCAACTGTGCTTGGAATCTTGAGATCACTCGATTAGTTCCTGAGATCTCAGCGCGTGTGGGTCGATTGTAGCCCCTCCCGTACTCACTGTGGTCGTGGGTGACGGATGATGCCAAACAATGTTGCCAAGCAAATAACAACCCAAAGGAACTAGTGAAGCCCCTGCAAGCAACAGGCGGGTTTCAAGTGCCCGCGAGCTAATGGATGGTTCCAAAACGATTTCAGAATGCATTTTCATCACACAAAGCTATTTTATATATTTTCTACTTATTGTGTCACAAGTATTCAAATACATTTCTGGGATATTCGTGCATTGGCATGCGTACGGTTGACCTCTAGTCGCTCAGGTCACGTGACCTCAGACAGCCGCAGGCGATTGAGTGACAGCTGAGTCGGCGCCGGCCTGGCCAGACTGTTCAGGACGGCTGTGCTGTGCGGGAGGGGAGGTGCGGTCGCTACCCCGCGAGTGGTGGCGGTGCGCACGACTGCCACCCGGCACGGTGCGGGTGGGCGGGCTTCGTCTCGTGTCAGACAACTCGGCTGAAGTACTTCCCATCGGAGAGGCGTGGACAAGCCTGGGGTGCCGACGGCGCAGTGCTAGTGAAATTCCCACTCGACATACAGGGCTTGTAGCAGCACCGGAGTGGACAGACCTCGCCCCTGGTGACCTTGCAACACGGCGTCCGAGCCCCGGCACGCGGCAGATATGTGTCTTCGCGCGGCGCAGAAGTGCTTCGCATTTTTTGATGCAGAGCGCCGGCGTCGCTGCAAGCGCTACCTATCCTACGTAGTCATCTGTTGCAACTTCTTGCTGGGTGGCTTCGAGTATGGCATCATCTTCCCGACGGCGATGGACTACATCGTAGCGGTGGGTGGCGGCAGCCGAGAGACCTTCTACTTTGGCCTGCTGATCGTCAGCTACGGGCTGGCCAACATCGTGGGCGGCTACGTGGGTGGCCTGTGGGCCGACACGATGGTCGAGACGCGGCCGCTGCTCGTGATGGCTGCAGTGCCACAGATCGTTGGCAACGCACTCTACTTCTTCGCCGTTTCACCGGGCCAGCTGGTGGCGTCGCGCGCTCTGTCGGGCGTCGGATCTGGCGCTAACACAGCCATGCTGGCTGAGTTGTCTCGCACGACGTCGCTGCGCCACCGCACGAGCGTCATCAGCGTCATCACGTTCGCACGCCAGTTGGGCATAGTGTTCGGGCCGGCTGTGGGCGCCTACTTGACTGACATGCCAGACGTGTTCAAGCACAGCGTGACCACCCTGAACGCGCCCGGCCTGCTGCTGACGCTCTGCTACCTGGCCTACCTGCTGCTGCTCACGGTGGCCTACTCCAACCTGACCGTGGACGAGGACGAGCGCGAGTCGAGCTGCGCCGAGCCGGCGCTGTCTGCGGACGAGTCGGCCGGCTGTCAGCCGTGGGCGGAGCCGGAGCGCGCCGAGAGGCCGCAGGCTGTGCCAGCCGAGCGAACTGCGCGAACTCCGCTGCTGCTGTCGCTGCCGCAGCCCAGCCAGCCGACGCTGAGCTCGTGGCCGCCGTACCAGAGTCTGACCGGCTGGCGCACACCCGGCAGCAGCCCGGCCACGCCCGACTGGCCGGACGTCGGCCCGCCGTCGGGCCGCGGCCGCAGTCCGCACGAGGTCCGAATGATGCCTTCCAGCTGGGTGTACTCGCTGTCGTCACCAGCCGTCTGTGCGCGCTGCGCCGCGCCGCTCACAGTCGGCACCGCCGGCACCGCCGGCCCGCGCCGCGTCTCAGTCTCTGGCTCGGTATCTGTGGTGAACGAGTGGCGAGAGGTCCTGTGCTGGCCGATGGCGGCGCTGCTCGCCTGCAACCTGGTGGCGTACCTGTCGCAGACGTCTCTGGAGGCGGCAATGCCGACTCTCGTCGAACGCGACCTACTGCTGGGCATCAACGCAACCGGCAACATCTTCATCGTTGGTGGCGTGGTGCAATGCATTGTGCTCGGCTGCATCTTCGCTACGCCGGTGCTGCCATGCTTGCACGACCAGCGTCTCATCACGGCCGGCCTGCTCATCATGGCCGCCGCGCACCTGATGCTGGCCGCCGTGTTGGCACAGTTGCGCGCGCAGGCTGACGGCCGGCCGCCGCACCGGCGCTGGTTCTGGCTGCTGCTGGCCGCCAGCGCGGTGCAGTTCTTCGGCTACCCGCTCGTCAACTCTGTAGTCACGTCGTTCCTGTCGAAGCTGCTGTCTCGCGGCGCGCAGGGTGTGGGCGCGGCCGGCCTGCGCCTGTCCATGTGCGCCGGTCTGATGCTGGGCCCGCTGTGGGGAGCCAGCATGCTGCACCACCAGCTGCCGCTATTCCTCGTGCCGCTGGCCACCCTGCTGCTCAGCCTGCTCGCTTTCTCCACCACAGAGCTGCGCGGCCACTTCCGGGCACGAATGCAGGAGGCGGCCGTGGTGGACACGGTGACGCCTCGCGTGCGCGCCGCGCCGCGCCGTGTGCGAACCATCAGCGCGCTCAACCACATCCGCCAGGTGTGTGCCGATACGGCCAGAGATGGCGATAGCGTCGCCAACAACGGCGCTCATTGCTAGGTTGGTGTCGGCGATCATTATCGGACCCATGAAATCGCTTGAAGCACTGGCCGCTGTGACCTTGTTAGAATTGTTGATGGTCCCCGTTGTTGGGCAAGAGAAGCCAGTCATTCCGCCTGGCAGACAACCTCGAGCTGAAGTGTCTCGCGTTTTGTGATTATCAACGCAATTTATTCGGATATCATGTTGCATCTTAGCTAACACTGAAATCTATCACTATTTATTTTTTTCTCAATTTACTGGAACGAATACACGGGTGAAATGTTTACCTGCTTTCACTAGAACAGATGAACATGACGCCGGCAGCTGTTTTCAATACACCGTATGCTGTAGTCTCTCGGGGATAGAAGCTGTCGTCTCTTTTCTTCCCGATCCTCTATTCTTTATATGACCATCAATCCCACGCATTGATTGACTCTTTGGAAATAGCAAAACTGCACTAACTGCGGCTAAATGGACGGAGAGTTGTATATTGTTCCCGTCCAGATGGAAATTGAGGCCGATCAACTCGCAACTGGCTTCTGCAAGCGCAGGTTACTGTGCTCGTTTGTAGCTATAGCCAGGCGCGATGAAACATATTCAGGAAATGTCCCTGCTGTCCAGTCAAATCATAAAAAAACTGGTGTGGTTCATAAAACCACACCAGCAATAATTTTGACATTTTTAATCCATGCACAGCTGACCGCACAGGCCACTCAGAACAAAAGTAATGCTTCCGGTAGTGAGGAAGAGTTGACCAGAGGGTTGATGAGTAGAACAAGCTCATATTTTGTCGGCCCTCGCAGCGGTCAAGTGACTGATATTTGACTTTAAAATCTTCACAAAGGAGTCATCAGATGAATGAAATTTTCCAATGGTAATTCAGGCCTAACAAATTACTTTTCGGTTGGTTATGAAGTCGCCGTCGTCAAATTCAAGTCCTACATATGGATTGTTCTTGCACTCAAAACGATTCTTCACTTTCCAAGGACTAGTAATGAAACAAACACAAACTGACACCGATGTAGTGTATTCGGTTTCACAACGAATGACAACTAACACCAATTGAATTGCTTATTGTATGGGATCCCTTCGACCAAATGTGACCGACACCTAGCCTCACGGCGAACTCTGACTGAACAGTCACAGCAAGCACTCGCATCCGGCTCCCTCTCAATTCGAAAGCGCAGGTTGAGGAGCGCCATCGCACATGCAGAACACAGGTGACCGCACGCATACTCAAGCCTCCCGACGTACAGAATACAGGCCACCGACCTGGAACCAGGATAAATGGCATGGAGAACACAGGTAAGCGTCACAGGTCATCGAACTGATCGACATCGAACGACACCAGTCACGACCACGCTAGGCATCTGTTTCCTCTATGCAAAACGCACGGCACTCTACACAGAACGCTAGTCACTGTCACGAACAACATATGTCACCTCCATGCAGAATACAGATAATCACTATGCAGCACGCATGGATGCGATGTCTCGCTTCTCTGATCATACTAACAAAACACGGTGTAATGAGCAAATCGAATATAAAAACGCAACCGCGCAACACGTAGCATCAGCCGTACCCCTGCCCAACGGCGGTGGCTGCTGCCTCTTCAGGTAGTATATCGACCAGCAACCTCTTGTAATACTACGGTCTATGAGAACTATCTCACAGCGGACACCCGAACAAAGTTTTGCGCCAAACCCTTTGGTGTGAATTCTGCTGCACGTAACGCAATTCGACGTCTGTTTGACGCGTGCATGCATCACAAGAGTGTGGCAGTCTTCAGTGCGTGCTCCGCGGATTGCGGCAGGCTATTCTGGATACAATGTGCGCTGAACTTAAATCAACGGGAACCACACGTATAATGCCACCTTACAACCTATAGTAACTGTACCCTCACGAACACCGAGCTGGCGGTTCCCTAGCTGAGCTACATGTTAGATATAACGTTCGAACACGAGGGCGATATCGGCAACACAATCGACAGCGTGCCCAACAAAACCGCGAAGCGCTGCGACTAGTGGTGACAACACATCCCCGAGAGGCAGCTACGTACCAACGTCCGGTCCCTGCAGGCAGTTTGCGACTACACACATCCGGTTGGGAATGGCCGCCGGCCGCTACTATACACGCGCGACACCGGCCGATTCCGTCCGGAACCAACACCTCGACACGCGTCGGCAGTGGAGCCAGGGGCAGCGTGGCGCGAAGCTGCCACCTACACCGCCCGGTGGTGGGACCGAACCTGCGAACGGTGCCATCGGCCGATACCCTCCTCCCACCCCGTTCAGTACTGCTGGAGGCAGCGTGGCGCGAAGCTGCCACCTACACCGCCCGGTGGCGGGACCGAACCTGCGAACGGTGCCATCGGCCGGAACCAACACCTCGACACGCGTCGGCAGTGGAGCCAGGGGCAGCGTGGCGCGAAGCTGCCACCTACACCGCCCAGTGGCGGGACCGGACCTGCGAACGGTGCCATCGGCCGATACCCTCCTCCCACCCCGTTCAGTACTGCTGGAGGCAGCAGGACCCTCCCACTCAGTACTGCTGGCGCCGGCGGGCCGAGCGTTGCTTATCGAAGCGCATCTCCATCTCCTCGAGCACGCGCGGCGTGTAGCGGACCACCAGCTTGACCGAGTGCAGCGCAGCCTTCAGCAACTCCACGGCGCGCTCGTGGTGCTCGCCTTCCACCGACACGCCGTTGACGGAGAGCAGCTGGTCGCCGCGCTTGAGGCCGCCGTGCCGGTCCGCCACGCCGCCCGGAATGATGCGTGATATGTAGATGGGCGAGTTCTGTTCCTTGCCGCCCATCACGTTGAAGCCCAGCCCCTCGTCTGTCTTGGGCAGCTGGATGACACGAGGGTGAGCGTGGCCCTCGGACGCGGCAAACGCCGCTACGGTCGCCTGCACGAACAACGGGCAGGGGTCTCACCGGAGCACGCGGCATGCCCATCACTGAGTCACGTGTCTCAACACATTACAGCACAGGCTACAACAGCGGTGCACCCAGTGCGTGGTTAACGGGACCGTGCCGCTCCCTCAGAAATGCTTGGACCCACAATAGAAATGAACGTTTTGGCACGCTCGCTGTCCGAAATCAGGGGTGATCTTACCATCTTTGAAATCACTTATGTTTTCCTTTCCATGCACCGACACACTCATAAATAATCTTCCGGATGCACCCCTGGATTACATCAGCAATGTATGCGAGCACTAAACCACATGTTACACCTGAACGCCCAAGCAGTTTTGAATGCAAGGCCAGTTGCAACAAGGAAAATCACTACCCCGTTCAATGCGAAGACAGCTACGTTCAGATATGCTAACGTTAATTACGTGGTGCTTACAACAGCACCATAGCATTTGCCTGCAGACAGCACCACCGTGCAAACACTGAGTATGGTGGCCGGTGGTCGACCGCCTCTGATGAGCCACTCTGATCGCAACTGACCAGCCGGCTACCTTGGCTGTGGCGGAGGCGCGGACGTCTGGCGACCCGGCCAAATCCACCGTCTCGTACACGTGCTCATACACGTCACGTACGGCGCTGAAGAAGTCCGACTGCAGAACCTTCTGCAGGGCGGCCAGCTTGGCTGTGGGCACCTCCCCGGCTGTCGACACGAACACGTCACACCTCCATCCACCAAGTCAGTATGCATATTTTTCAGCTGACCTGAGTCATAAAGACAGCAGCCAGAGGTGCTTGCAAACAAGACCACCTTAGAGCGAGAGCCACATACGCAAGCGTTACAGCATCTTCCACAGTTAATACATAGCTGCTACAGCTGTCCTGAGCACCGTTAAACATAAAACAATCTTTCTCTATATTATTGAAATCCAGGACATTATGCTTACTAGGATGGTATTATGTCTTGTTTTGCGATGGTACATTCAATTGTACCGTCTCACACTTCTTGGATCAAGATGTACCGCTCATGCATACAAACCCTAAACCTTCTATTTCCTTCTGGTTCGTATTTGATGGCTTCCATGCCAGACATGGTATGTTGTAACATGGTGAAAACGCTACAAACGAGCCACGAGATTGTTGCATCGCAACTAAGCCGATTTTGCCAATTTGCATTTGCTGGTGAATTACATTGCCTGAAAGACATCGGCACAACACATGTTTTATCAGCATCGTTTCAGCATAATCATTTATCACAATTAGCTTGATATTTCTCCATTCAGTTAGTTAGTTATTTTGGTTTTATGGCGGTGTTTCTCGATTCACATCACTCCTACATCATCAAACACAAGTCGAGACTACTTGACTTTAACTTCACCTACATTAGGCATATTATTAACGATACAATGCAAAAAAAACTCCAAAATTACGCTCCTTGCATTCAATGCGTTGAATAGTGACCTCTTCATATCCAATATTTATCAAACCAGCTCTACTGCTGGTTCTGGATACTACATGGCATCAACGCGGTTTCCACTGAAGCAGTAAACAGTTATCAGAACTGTCCTGGGTTACACTCACAACCGTCTACTGCTGGCCAAACAATATGATTACAGCTACCATGGTATTTACACACATTTCAGAAGAGCAAAGCCAGGACATACACAAACGGTAACACCACAGACTGATAGTGATGAAACACACATCCATCACATCCCTGCTGCCGACTCCAAGTCAATCGCCATTTCCTATCAGCGCCATGAGCACATCACGATTCTATCCTACGAGAGCTGTGTAATGATAAAGCAGTATTGTGGTGCCAACTGACAGCAGTCAGACAAGCATCGAACAGTGCTGCGGTGCCAACCAACAGTAGTCAGTTAGTTAGTTTTTTTGGCTTTAGGGCGCTTCCGACTACCAACAGTAGTCAGCCAAGCCTCGAACAGTGCTGCGGTGCCCACTAACAGCAGTCAGACAAGCCTTGAATAGTGCTGCGGTGCCCACTAACAGCAGTCAGACAAGCCTTGAACAGAGCTGCGGTGCCAACTTACAACAGACAAGCCCATCTTTCAGCACATACTTGCTGTGTGAAAAAGAACAGGAAATAACTCCACAGACGAAACATCAGGACTCTTCTACCCCATATACCGGCGTGTGCTTAATGACACACAAATCACACCATGTACACAAGGGCAGAGTATATTGAAGAATTTGCTTACTTTTCTGAAGCTTGTCCAATAGTTCTATTGCTCGCTTAACATCTGCAAAGAAATAGGAACGTTAGTCATAATTATAATTGCATTATCATCAGTACCCAGTGATGCATCCTCACAACTGCAGCTCCCAGAGACCATGACAACAGCTCATGTGGAGGAACTCATGTCAAACAGCACATGCATGATTTTCACATCAGGTAGTCTTTTTGGGGGGGAATTCTGGACATTGGACATTCATTTTGAATTTGAATTTCAAAATAATAGAATGTGGAATGACAAGGCAATCAAAACAAATATACCAATTTCAGATGTCAAGGATTAAAATTAGAGAAAAAACCTGGACGCTTTATTTTCTTACACAGCTATACCATGCACTATTGCTGAAACGAAAGTATGGGTTGGACTCACAGAAACCAGAGTTGGACAATTAAAAAAGAGCTTGCACTATCTCATTGTGAAACAACACATCATTCAACATTGTAGTAAAAGAAGGAAATTAATTTTCTGAAGAGGATAATGTTTTGGAGGGCAAAGATCCAGCACAAGATTGCTTGCGTTTTCCAGTTATGCACCACATACACTCATCACCACAGCAGGGTCATAGTGGTGCACCAACATACATTGGATACATGCACATCATTATGAACACATGCTATCTAAGTTTGCAGACCAACCAATTGCTGAATACTACTAGAAACCAAGCACAGTAATGTGCCAGGTCGCATTGTATGAGCATCAAACAATGCACTAGCGAACTGCCAGTCACGTAAGATTTTTAGATTTAGATATGCATGAGAACAGTTGATTATTTCATTACATTGTTCCAGTGAGGTCCTAAAAACAGGTGATACAATTCAAACAATCATTTAGATGGAAACAACGTTACAAAATAGAAGATACTGACATGTAAGCTTCAGTCACCGTAACTCAACGGGAGATATTCAACAGCAGCACAAGCTTACTCAAACTCACCCCTCTGTAGAGTAAGTGGCTCAGTAACTGCAGCCATCTTACTTCAGTATGCAGCATGCGCCTGCGGACCCATAAACATCATCAACGGAGATCTGTCATCATTAGCAGTAGTGAGATGCAGGCTCACTACTACGTGTAAGCGTGTAAGCTCATCTGGCAGTACACTTATAGAGGCAAGATCTAGGTCCAGGCAACCAATGTCAGCAACAAGATAAATCACGGTTTCAAAACAAAACCATTTGTGCAAATATTTGGCAACTCATTCAGGCTTGAAGATCTTGGAAAGTCCAATAGAATAACCCTAATGCTCAATACCCTTGTATATTATCGGGTTGCAAATGTTTGTACCAATACCAGGTCTTAGGCTCAGTGTGAGCTAGAACACACTGCTCTAATCCCTCCTTTGTTCATATGAACTCCTCTTTTAATCATATCACTGAAGCACAAGCTTAAATGTAGTTGTCCCCAGCAGTCTACATACGGTTTCTAATGTAGTCTGGGTAATTATGCCAGTTTTTCAATACATAGGTATTTGTGCTGGATATTCATAAGCATGAGTTGTCAGTGCAAGTGCCTGTAGACAGATGGATAATAGACGAGATAGCAGATAACGTGGATTTTGAGCAATGGATGATTAAGCGCCAGGTTCTGCTAACATACGATTGGAATAGTTTTAGGACATTTTTAATGAGCCCTGACTACCAGAAATTCCTCACAGATATGGACAAATTTGTGGTCTGCATGCATTACGATGTTAGCACACAATCTTGCACACAATCTTGTTTCTGGGCACATGCTTCAGCAGCATGAGCTTTATACCTCATGGTACACAAACAGGGTTGGATTTGTACTTTGTAATTCTCGATCTGGAGAAGAAAATGTTTGGCTAATTGAATATGAAAAGGATATTATTCTTCAAACTTGTGACATCAAAATATCAGATTATACCTTCAAGCAAGTCTTGAGCACTTTAGCACTGAGCAGTTCATTGTCAAACAGCCCAATTCAACATACAAATGAAAAAAGGTTAATTTTCTTGATGCAATACAATTCCAGGAACAACCTATTTTTCAAAAACTGTAGACAAGTGAAATAATTAATGAATGGTATTCCAGCAGCATTTATATATATATATATAATTTAGGGTGGTCCTTAAAATCAAAAGTTTGAATTATGTTGCTCCTACCCCGGGAATCTGTTCATATACATGCAAAAACCGCGTAGGTATTTTTTTTTCAAAATCGGCTCGTGTGAAGATGTTGCACATCGAAGTTGATTTTTTACTCTACCCCAGTGTTTTACCACAGTGCCATATGACGTTGAAATTTTTACTTTACCACAGTAAGTACACCAGTGTACTTAGGCAGTATCGGTATTGCATTAACCTCGCCCCTCTCTTCTTTTTCTCAGATTATTATGGCTACACGTAGCAAAGATTTCCTTGTTGTGCCCGAGCCAGAGCTGGTGGGGTCCAAACTTCCATCCAACGGTGATGTCTTAGCCGTTATTCTGCACAACTTACATTTGAAGAAGACGTCGCTCCGTGATGTGACGCTTGTCGTTGCTCCCATGGTGGCGCGATACTGGAGCATGGCTCGGATTCCCATGATGAGGAAGGACAACGTGGTGACGAAAATGGAGAAGCTGCATCGGGAGTACGAGCTCCTGAAGAAGGGGAAGCATCGACGCTCGGTGCCGCAGGTGGCCAAGGAGGAGGCGTTCATGGTCGTCTTGGAGAATCTCTTCGACGTGGCCCACGCAGACGCCTTGAAGACGATGACGAATGCGGATGATAAGGCGTTTCTGCTTGCCCAACGCGAACCAGGCCGACGGGGGAGGATGGGGAATATGGATACTGTCCTTGCTGGACAAGAAGCTCGACGATGCCAGAGAACGGAGAGAGAGCTGGAGCAACAGAGGCGCGCGCAAGAAGAGGCAACGTCTTCGTCCGCAGTGGTTGAGCTGGAGTCCTCCACCAGTTCCAGCGCATCTGATCCAGAGTCGTCTGCTGAAGCTGCCGAAGTCCGTGATGCTGTTGGCGGAGCGAGTCCGCGGAAACGGATCCGGAGAGCCACCACCAACATGATCAGTCCAGCTCTTGCGGCAACGTTGGACAGGACGAAGATGACGGATCGATCGGCCGTTCACGTCCTGACTGCGACTGCTAGTGTTCTCGGACGCGATGTCAAGGAGCTAAACATCAACCGCTCTTCCATCCGCCGTCATCGGAGAAAGCACCGGGAAGCACTGGCCTCCAAGCTCAAGGAAGAGTTCCGAGCGGACACTCCGCTTGTTGTCCATTGGGATGGCAAGCTGATGCCTGACCTAACCACCAAAGACCATGTGGACAGGCTTCCCATTCTTGTTACAGGGAAGGGAACATCTCAGCTACTGAGTGTTGCCAAGCTTGCCAGCGGGACGGGACACGACATCGCTCGCGCCGTGGTGTCCGCTCTGGAGGAATGGAGAGTTGCAGATCAGGTGGCCGGACTGTCGTTCGACACCACGGCTGCGAACACTGGCAGGAACAATGGCGCCTGTGTGCTCATCGAACAACAGCTCGAGAAGGACATGCTTCACTTTGCCTGCCGACACCATATCCTGGAAGTCATGGTTCAAGCCGTCTTCACCCATCTCCTCGGAGCCTCCTCTTCCCCCGATGTCCTCCTCTTCAAACGCTTCCAGACCTGCTGGGATAACATTGACCGCGAAGCCTTCACCACAGGGATGCAGAGTGCAGAGGTAGCCACTCTTCTGCAGGACATGAAGGACGAAGGCCTGGGCTTGGCAATGCAAGTCCTTCAGGATCGCAGTGACTTGCGTGATGATTACAAGGAGCTGGTCGAGCTTGTCATCATCTTCCTTGGCGGGGTTCCTGCTCGCGGCGTCCGGTTTCGAGCTCCTGGACCAATGCATCAGGCACGTTGGATGAGTAAGATCATCTATTCGTTCAAGGTATGGATGTTTCGCGATCAATTCTCCCTCAAGAAGAGAGAAGAGAACGCACTGATGAAGATGTGCGTCTTCTCTGCGAGAGTGTACGCAATGGCGTGGATGAAGGCAGGGTTCCCCGCTCAAGCTCCTCGGCTCGATCTGGACCTACTGAAGGCTCTGGACACGTACGGAAAGATTGACGCCGAGGTGGGGAACGTTGCCTTGAAGAAACTCTCCAACCACCACTGGTACCTGTCGGAGGAGCTGGTTGGGCTCGCCTTTTTCGACCCTGAAGTCTCCGTTGACAGGAAGAAGGCGATGGCGATGGCTACAAGGCAAGAGAGCGGTGAGAGGGAGGAGTCAGCTCCGAAGAGGGTCATGTTGCCGAAGAAATCTATCCGCAGTGTCCATCTTGAAGATTTCGTCACGGATCGAACGCTCGGCTTCTTCGAGAAGCTCAACCTGGACAAGTCGTTCCTGGACTTCCCCCGGAGACGTGGGAGGAACGGGAGCCGTTCAAGGCGGCGGCAGCAGTGGTCCACAAGCTGGCGGTGGTCAACGACCATGCGGAACGTGGAGTGGCCCTCATCAATGAATACAACCGGTCGCTGACCAAGGATGAGGAGCAGCTTCAGTTCCTCCTCCAGGTAGTGGCGGCCCACCGGAAGCAGTTTCCGGACACAAAAAGACGACACTTGCCCAGACCAGGCAACAATGAGTGGTTTGGCCCCCACGATACCCCCGTCTTTGAGCGGATAATACTCCTGAGCAGTGTGTACACTCCTGCGGGAGGGGGACCTGGAGCCAGATATTGGGTATATTTACGAGGTCGATGTGCAACATGTTATTACGATCGGATTTGAACAAAACTTTCTTCACACGTTTTTTGCTCCCAAAGGAACAATTCCCAGGGGTAGGAAGAAGTACTTTCCTGTGTTTATTTGTTCCCTATATACTAAGAACCACCATTATATATATATATATATATATATATATATATATATATATATATATATATATATATATATATATATATATATATATAAGCATGCATATGTATATACATGTGTATATGCATATATGTGTGTATATATTATATATATATATGTATGCATGTATGTAGGTATGCATGCATGCATGTGTACATACATACATACATACATATACAATCACATAGACACACGCACATATACATACATACATGCATGCATGCATGCATGCATGCATGCATGCATACATACATACATACATACATACATACATACATACATACATACATACATACATACATACATACATACATACATACATACATACATACATACACAACAACAACAACAACAACAACAAATATATATATATATATATATATATATATATATATATATATATATATATATATATATATAGGAGAGAAAGGGCAAACCACTAAAAAGAGCAGTACAAAAATAACAAATCTTCATGTATTGTGCTGTATGAAATTTCGCAATCGAGTGTAAATACAGGAACCTTCATGAAGTTGGACACAGACGAGTTATGAAGCATAGTCTTTTCGTGCAATATTCTACGACTAATGTTATGCTCAAATGTCTGCAACACAAGATGATGATCATAGTGATGGTGGGATAGGATATTCAGCTGCTTTAGGTTCTCGTATCCTTGATCAAGACTAGGGTAGTCTGGAAAGAGGAAAGGGCACTTGGTGTTATCAGTTGGGGCATTCCACGCCAGAATAATCGGCCGGTAAAAAAACGCAAATTAACACTACGGTGATAATTTAATATCAAATTGCCTCTCAGAATTTGATATAAATATGTCTATAGGGTCATGTAATGCTCTGATTTGAGCTGTACCAGCTTCAGCTCGATGAGATCGAGGGTCACAGTCATAGTTTCCGGTATTTTCGTGATATTTCTTTATCGTATATCGCTGTTTATGGACTACACCTTCAACGAAAATTACTTTAAATTTCGAAGTGTCGACATCAATGGTTGAATATTTTAGCTGGTTTCAATTAATAATTTTTATCATTTCCATCCGTAACATCCTGCCCTTATATCACCTAATCTGACCTTGACATGATGCAAATAAAATTTCTTACTTTCTCTTTCATGATAAGCTTTGATAAGTTATCTCTGGGTGTGCACATTTCCTTGATAGGTACTCTCCATATTTTGTTTTGCTTTCTATACCCATATTCCTGTATTTGGTCGCCAAAGCATGCGCTGTGTATTTATTTAACCACAGTTGATATTGCATTCCAGATTCGTTTCACATCAGGGGGAAAGGTGCCAATAGGCTCTTCGAGTAGAGATACCACTCAATTTTCCAAAGCCAGGGTGCTTCCACCCGATCTGGTCAAGGGGGAGATAAAAGCAGGAGTGTAGCTTTATATGCTTTTGGGAGGGCACTTGCTCCCCTCCCCTCATTGTTGGCTGTGTCCCAAATAATTTCAACTTTTAGCATAGGACCATATGTAGTAAGCCCCAAATCCATGTCGGCCTGCCCATTTCCTTAATGTATTGTGCCCTCCAATAATGTTCAGAAACCTGCACCCATGGCTAAGAGTGGAGCATGTGCACAGGATTGGTGAGCTGCACAAATACATAATACTGATGGCATCTTGGCTCACCCATGTGTGTTAAGAGTGATCAAGGGAATAGGGCTGGATAGCCAGGGTAGATAGGCATTGATAGGTGTGTGGGATGTTGGTAGATGGTTTCTTTATGATGTGGTGAAGGTTGGGGTGGGTTTTTTTTTACCAGGCTTATGGTATCTTCCATTTACAAGCTTAACTGGATGGGCCCTTGGGTCTCTTATTCAGTCTAAACACTTTATAACTTTATATAGGGTGTACCTAGCAGTGGATTCAGCACCTTCCTTCAGGATGTGATACTGATGATATTGGCTATGGTTGCACAATAGGTATGATTGGAGGAGTTTGTAATTGTTGAGGAGTGTGTTATGCAATATCAGGTGAATTGTGCTAGATAGGCTGGGGTATATAGCTCCCTAGGAACTTGAGATAATGTATTGATTGGGGTGAGAGCATGTACTTTTCTAGTATCTTTTCCAGATAGGCTTAACCCAGATGGGTCCCTGTGGCTCGTATTAAGCCTGAACACTTTGACTTTATAACCCATGAAGTACATCACACCGAGCAATGTTTCTTCTGAAGGATATTTACATGTGCCACTTGTCTTTCTTGCCTATGATAAGGTGACTAAAATAAAACTTGCTTAATAGCCATGGTAAGAAGAGAGCCACAAGGTACGTAGTTCGGGAGACCGGAGACGCCTCGTCGTATTCATGCTCCGCGTATCGTGGTAACCGGCTGATTATCAAGCACAGTTAGCTGGTTTGGGTTTTGGTACTTATAATCTTGGGAAATTACTGTCTAGACCCAATTAAGCGCCATAAAGCCAAATGATTGCTCAATGTTTACAGCGCCAACGGCCCAGACACTTTGTGCTCGCTGGTAGCAGCGGCAGGCACGTGTGCGTATTGTGTGCGTACGCATATTGCCTCCAAAATGCAAATTTAGTTATCGAATCCCCGGCACCAAATAATTGATATCATGTGTTATCATGATCTCACGGACCATGCTGTGCGCAGCACAGACAGCGAAAAAGCATACTGCTGGGATGCAATAGCTGTCAGGAAAGGAGGATGTGATGTACTATTTGGAATTGGTGGAAAACGAGCATGATGGTGAGATAACTTACATGAGAAAATCTGCTACAAGCAGCGGGTCAGTACTGTCCAGTGGATGCTGATTGGTCAGATCAAGTCACCGGAAAATTTCGTCCTTATGCTAAGTGAAAGCATAGTTTAGTTAACCAAGCACCATTATAATTCAGAAATCCAAAGCAGAGCTTTCAGCGACCTTAGATATTCAGTTCCTCCGCCAGAGATAGTAATCGTGGACGATTTCTCTGAAAATCATTCGTTCATTGTTCAAGACCAAACCAAGGGTTTCCATTGGGCCGCCACCTAAGCCACAGTGCATCAGTGTGTCGCCGTTTGACGAGAGGGCTCCACGGCATGATGCTGATGCCAGAGGGCGCCACGGCATGATGCTGATGCCAGAGGGCGCCACGGCATGCTATCAAAGCTTGTTTCATAGCCGACGCTGTGAAGCATAATGCTGGCATGCATTTATTGCGGTATCTGGTCCCAGACCTGAAGCCCCGCATTCCAGGCTTAGGTACAATTCATTGCTTTTTGGATGGATAGGCAATGCATGTGAACATACAAACGTGGCTCAATACGAACACCGATTTTACTTCAGGAAATTCGTTTTTCACCACCAGTAGCCTATTTCATGAACGTTTTTACTACTTACTACTCTGACGTAAGTTTTAACTTACTACTTACTACTTTACTCTGTTTCATAACAAAGTTGTACATTGTAAACAAGTCGTGGTAAGTTTTCGTCAGTAGTAAATGCGTCGAGTTGGATACGTGCGTCGCATTTGCCACGATGTACACAAACAAGTTGCCATCAAGACTCTCTGAAAACATGATATTGACGTATTTTTTGTCATTGTAGGTACTAAACTGTTGAAAATGACATGCATAAATCGTAATATTTTAGCCAATGAAAAAGCAAATGTAAATGTAAGGATTTTTTTTAATGTAGGCTAAAAGAAAGCTGGAGCTCGGATCAATGAAGCAAACAAGAGCAAGTGTGAACATCAATGGCGAACTGCTATTTTCAGGCACATTTTTTACTTGATTGTGCAGAAAAAATTATCGCAGGGAGCTCAACACGAAAAAGCATGTCATCCTGTTCACAAGTGGGTGGAATAGAGGTGGTGGTGGGGGGAAGGGGTGGTAGGGAGTGGGGATGAAATGGGTGAAGGCCCCTGTTTTTGTGGGGGAGTGGGTCTACATTTCCAAAGTCCTGAAGATATACATATATATATATATATATATATATATATATATATATATATATATATATATATATATATATATATAACCAAGGGGTCCCCAGACGTGCGTGGAGCGCACCCAAAGGCCAATAATGTTTCGTGCCACGTTTTGGAAAAGATTATGCAGCTTGAACCGGTGCCACCGAAGACAACCATCAAAAATAAAGTATGGGCTGTACCTCAATCAACTGACAAAACAACCAGAAATGCTAGCATCCGCTCTACTTACAATTTGATCTGGTATCAATAGTAGTGCTCCTTGTTGCACACAGAAGAGAATGCGGCCTTCATTATATGAGAAGCCAAATGACCGCCGCCAACGAGAAGCAGGACTGAAATATTCCCTCAGCTCACGTCAAACGCCGCCTGGACTGTTAAAACATCCTGTTAGAACGTGAATCAGACCGATACTGATATTGATAACGCCCGTTAATTCTTGGACACCCCACCTACTTTACATTGACTCAGGGCCCCACAGTGCACCACTTCCACGGCTTGATCATTCTGCCGGTTCACCTTCACTGTAACTGACTGTGACTGCGATAACCGCAAGGTGCGTAAGCGTGAAAAAAAACGAGCGTTGCACGTGACCGCTGCGACATGGGCGATAACTGATTGTTGTAACTACATCAGCTGATCGACTGAGTGAAATAGCCGCATCAAACTTCCTCAAGGCCATTTGGACCAGGAGTGGATACAGGGGACACTTGGAGTATGAGCAATTTCTCTCCGGACGGGAAAGCGTCCCGTACTCTCAACGGATTTATCTGCCAAAGGTACCTCTTTCAGAGGAAAAGGGGTCCTTTTGAAACGAAAAAGCGCCCCTCAGTATGCCTGAGTTCATCCTTCCCGCTCGGCGAATTTTCCGTCAAAAGCGCCCTTCCGAGAAAATGTGCTCTCCCCATCAGCTAATCCACGGAGAGTCAGGAGCTAATCTATCACCATGAATACAAACTACATGCCTTTCATTTGACAAAAACAGCAGTTTTCGTCAAAACTGTCAGCTTGTTTTAATGTCCATACCGCCCATATAGAACCGCTTGACAGAGAATGACTTGACAGTCTCTCTCTCCAATATAATTATTTGATAATCTCAGATCAGAGAAACATTTACCATGGATGGGGCATAATAAACTTTGGTAGTAAGTTCTGCTTCATTTTTACTACAAGTTGCAGTTGTAGTTGTAAGTAGTAACTTTTATGAAACAACCTGCCTGAATTTAGCCCAGGATGGTAGTAAGTAGTAAATTTGAAGTAGTAAATTAAAATTGTAGATTTTCTTTTATGGAACAGAATTTTACTACTTACACATCAATTTTGCTTTATGAAACAGGCTACAGGCTACTTTATGAAACAGGCTTTGACTTGAACCGTGATTGGCACTTCTTTGGCACATCACATGGGAAGAATGCCTGTGATGGCATTGGGGGATGGCCAAGAGAGCTACAACTGAAGAAAGTTTGATCCGTCCATACCGCAACCAAATTTTAACAGCACAAGCGATGTTCTAATTTCTTCCCCACAAGTTTATTTCAGTTATCCATTATATCTTTGTAAGTCAAGAGAAAGTGTCGGAGGCCACGGAGACACCTCAGGAACGCTTCTCTAAGTTGTTTCAAGTTTTCTCCCGTTGATCTGTATACTACCAAGACAGTGTATGAAGTCTTCAATGATTTTTTTTCAGCCGGAGGTGCTCCTCCGAGAAAATGTGCCCCACATGATGAATTCTCGATCCACGCCTGAAATATACGACGTTCGACAAGGTTGTTTGGTTCATTGGCAACCATTTAAGATACTCGTTCGCATCAGGACTCTGCATGTAAGCTGACAGGACAGCTAGGTCCATTGTCGATGCAGAGCCAACAGGGTCAGCATAGGGTCAACTAAAACTCTCACCCAGGTAATATGGTGGTAATGTATAATGATCAATACCAGGGGCTGTCCCCTTCCCCAAACAAGGATGGATATACAATTTTTCCCCTAAAGACACCCGTTCAGGGACATTTGCAGTGGCACCTCACAGATAAAATAGTACCCCTCCAGATGACATAAAGACATAAAAGATCAGTGCAACTATGAGCCACAAGGGCCCTTCTTGGTTGCACTTTTGGACACTGAACCAGTTGCCCACCTAATCTGTATATCAGCCCTCCCTGGAATACAGAAAAACAAGCCCCCTATTCTTATAATGATTGTCTATGCCGGTTTTAAAGATGTTCAGTGTGTTGCTACTGACAATGGTTCCTGGCAGCTGGTTCCAGTGTTCGACTACCCTGTTGGTGAAGAAAGACTGTCTTAACATTGTCCTGCTGTGATTAACTTTAATTTTGAATTGATGACCTCTAATTGCATCATTTCTGTTAAATTCAAACATTTCCCTGAGATATCCCTGTTCCTGACCACAAACAAATTTAAAAACCTCGATGAGATCTCCTCTCAGCCTTCTATATCTAAGTGAAAACATATTCAATTTCTTCAATCTTTCCTCATATGCCAGGTTGCCTATACCATTAACCATTTTTGTTGCCCTCTTTTGTACTCTCTCCAAGAGCCAACAATCTTTCTCATAACTAGGGGACCAAGCTTGGACACAGTACTCTAAATGTGGCCTGACATATTGAACCATATAGAGATGAATCTAGACATATATTATTACTATAATATTGCAATATTATTACTGGATCCGCCCCTGGCCCCACTTGGGAATTTCCACTGCAGGCCTGTTCCAAGTGTTGCCTGAGTGACAAGTACATATTAAGCAATCATCCTCACTATTTGATAAGATCAGGTGCACATCCTTCAATGAAAAGGCTACAAATAAAACAAACACTACCCATCATCTAATGCACTTTCTATGTCCACCCCTGCTCAGCCTGTATAGAGCTACTCATTAATAAATGTCAAGGAGTATGATTGGAAAATCCCCTAGAAACCTAAAAATGAACTTTCATCATGAAATAAAACATTCCTGCATGAGATATAATCAATGTATTCATGAAACTAGACACCTAGTGAAACTAGTGTTCATGAAACTAGACACCTAGTGTTCGTAATCCTGCACAACCACATTTTTGTGTTTAGAATACAGCACACCACTACAAGATAATTATGTTTTAAAGTTGCTCTTTGCAAGTGGTTAGAGGATTTTCATCCAAAGGAACTGTTTGAATATGGATAGCTTTTCATTTTTGCATTTGATAAACACTGTATGATTATTGGTTTGGTCATACAGAAGCAGCAGTAGAGCAATTTTTTGCATGATGTCTTAAGTGTTTGGACCCCCCTCCCCTAGGTATATAGGAAAGGGTAAATGGGGAAATAGGGGAAGTGGGGGTTTCAAACACCTAAGACATGAAACAAATAGCTCTACTGCTGCTTCTGTATGGCCAAACCAGTAATTGTACTGTGTTTACTGAACACAAAAATGAACAAGCTATCCACATTCAAACAGTTCCTTTTGATGAAAATTTTATAACTACTTGCAAAGAGCAACTATAAAACAGATTATTTTGTAGTGGTGTGCCATATTCCAAACATGGAAATGTGGTTGTGCAGGATTACTTAACTGTAGCTGTTGTGGTACAAGTTATTAGAATCCACTAAAAACTGGTGTACCTAGTTGCCAAAAAATATTAAAAGTCACTTCTTTACTGATTTCTTAAGCCGACTGCTTTCAGAAGCCCAAAAATGGTGTCCACAGACATTGCTAGCTCCATACACAAATAACTGGCAGAACTACGCAATCAGACCATCACATTTTGGTAGAGAAAGGTCCATCATTTACGAATACCACAATCTTTTTGTTATTTGAGCTGAATGTGATGTGGGAGACATCCAAAGGTAGGTGTTCAGGAGACAGATGTTTGGAAACCCCCACTTCTGCTATCTAGGAAAGCTACCCAACCCTTACTCTGGCTTTCATGGCTTTACTTTATGAAAATACCCCACAAAAGCTGAGAGATAAAATGCATAAAGCAAGCATTTGGACCAATTCTCTATCAAGCATGTTATTCACCATGGGTTTATATGACAATTTCATAGAGGACATATGGCATCCACTGCATACAACATACCTATATTGGTGTTGGATGTCACACAAATACCTATCTAGGTAGGGAAGAGGGGTGTTCTGAACACATAAGACATGCAACAAATAGTTCTACTGCTGCTTCTGTATGGCCAAACCAGTAATTGTGCTGTGTTTACTGAACAAAAAATGAATAAACTATCAATATTCAAACAGTTCCTTTTGATGAAAATCCTCTAACCACTTTCAAAGAGCAATTTTAAAAGAGATTATCATTTTATAGTGGTGTGTTGTACTCTGAACATAAAAATGTTGTTGTGCAGGATTACTTCACTGTAGCTGTTATGGTACAAGCTATTAGTAGCCATTAAAAAAATGCTGGTGTAATTGCAAACAAAAATATCAAAAGCCACTTACTTATGGTTTTCTTAAGCCAACTGCTTTTGCAAGCCTACAAATGGTGCCTGTGGATTTCGCTAGCTCTGTACACAAGGAATTGGTAGAACTGTGATAAGACTTTCATATGTCAGTAGAGAAAGGTCCATAATTTATGAATACTGCCATCTTTTTGTTATTTATGCGCTTTACATGGCATTGGAGACGTCCAAAGGTAGATGTTCAAGAAATTGAGTGTTCAGATACCCCCTCCCCCTCTTCCCCTACCTACCTAGGTAGGTAGGTAGGTAGGTACCTACCAAGGTACTACACATTTTCAGGTTTTCTGGACAAAACATTGTCTACCCAGTTGAAGCAAAAAAAAAAAAAACACTGCACCAGACAGCAGGGTGGGAATTAAGGCACTTCTTAAGAGATTTTATCTCTGAAAACATTTCTGCACTCCGGGTTCATACTGGATAGGATGGGCTTCACATGTACTCCGACACAAATTGAAATGTGGGAACAAAGATATGAATAAAAACAAACACAGAAATACACCCATAAAATGCCGGTTATTCCACTTACGGTCACCACTCCGCTTTTTCCACTTTCAACCACTTTTTGTAGCAGTCAGCTCTCAACCACCGATTGCTGAACCTCAATTTCCTCAAATCTCAACCTCAATTGCCGACAACAACACGCCGACTACAACTTGCAAAAAGATGCGCATGCGCACTGAGTACTGTTCTCCGGCTTTGGAGCCGCGTCTCGGAAAAGCTGTTTCTGCCACCCTAGTGGGAAAGTTTGACAGTTTTAAGAGATGTTCTCCGGAGGCCACCGATCAGAATTGGCTGCGTTAGCGTTTTCTGTTACGAAATCTGTCCGTCAACCAATCAATGTAAGGTAATTTTTATATGACGTCATAACCATTAGCAACTTTGAACACGTGGTTAATAGTGTCATACTGTAAACAGAAGACCTCGACTGATCCTTTGCTTTGATTACATCCAACTGTGGCGTGTGTGGTAGCGGAGCTGCGTTCGTATTACGTGGGAAATTGGCTGCGTAGGTAGGTATGCGCTCTGAGCTCAGGGTGAAGTGTGAAGTATTTTTGTTTGTTTTTCATATGGCTAGCCTTGTACTGAGCCAAAAGTGAAAGGAAAGCGCATTGCTCCTGTGAGTTATGAGAAACGAAACAGTGCTGATTATTACGAGTCACTGCCGGGCGGTGCCATCCATTGTTCACTTCCTTGTTCCTATGTTTTGACATTTCATCTGACCAAAAATGAGAATGATATTACTTATGCATATTATGTAGGTCTGAGTTAGGTTTTTCTGGTCGGTTACTGGTAAACAGATTCCATGCATACAAAATAATGTCTATGAAATGTACTCCGGAAGATACCGGTTTGCACTCCGACTCCCAACCCGGAAAGTAAGTTTCCCACTCTGCCAGACAGGTTCTGCACACATCTTTTTGACAAGTTCAAGCAAGAACTTGAATAGGTAGGGGAAGAGGGGGGGGGGGGTCTGAACACTTAAGGCATTATGCAACAAATAACTCTACTGCTGCTTCTGTATGGCTGAACCAGTAATTGTACTGGGTCTACTGAACACAAAAATGAACAAGCTATCCATATTCAAACAGTTCCTTTCAATGAAAATCCTTTAACCACTTGCAAAGAGCAACTTCAAAACAGATGATTATTGTATAGTGGTGTGCCATATTCTGAACATGAAAATGTTGTTGTTCAGGATTACCTCACTGTAGCTGTTGTGGTACAAGCTATTAGTAGCCACTAAAAAATGCTGGTGTAATTGCAAAACAAAATTGAAAGTCACTTCCTTATGGTTTCCTTAAGCCAACTGCTCTTAGAAGCCTAAAATGGTTCCTGTGAACTTTGCAACCTCCATACACAAAGAATAGGTAGAATTATGTGATCAGACTTTCATATTTTGGTAGAGACAGGTCCATCATTTATGAATACCACCATCTTTTTGTTATTTATGCACTGAACATGATGTGGGAGACGACCAAAGGTAGGTGTTCAGGAAACAGAACGTGTTCAGATACTTCCCCTACCTACCTAATACCCATACCCGAATGCAGGATCAATTCTCCTCCAACGGATGACTTGAACTGGATTTGCCATACATTTTTCGGGACCTACAGTTCACGTCTACACCCATGATCCTTCAACTAGGTACCGAAGTACCTACCCCTTATCGCATGCTGCACGTACCTATCTATTGGCATAGGCCTCAACTGATATGGCGGATCCGATATCAATATACGTCCTTCGCTTTTCCCCCGCGGCAAACTCGGTGGTAATCTAAAGAATTCAGGGACGAGGGAACTCGGGGCCCTCCAATATCGTTTGGCAACCGGTGACGTCATATGGGCAGGACTATTGCTCGGTCCCGTAGGCGCTACAGCCAAACTTCCGTGTTTTCCACACGATATTTTCTATCTTAAATACTATCAAAATTGGACAAAATCGAGTTCATTGGAAAGCTTGAAGAATCTTGTTCACGAATATGAGCTTTATTTTCTCCTAACACTATGACTTTTTGCTTGGACCCACGTTGACTGCATGCATGTCGAGCGCCGCAGGAATCGCGCGGTGCCACGGGTAGTAGAAGTATGATGAGACAGGCCAACTGAAGATCACGGCTGGAAAGGAGGGGTAGGAGCAAGTAAGATATAAATGTTGCAACATAATTCCTCCCCACTCGGTGCAAGGGCGTAAACAAGGGTGGGGGCACTGGTGGCATGTGCCTCCTATAAAGTTGGTACCCCTCCGGCCAGGAAAAGGGGCCGACACTAATTATATTTAGGCTACAGGCGGAGGTACCGATACCGGGTGGAATGTCACGCCCTTATCACCCATGTGCGGATACGGAACCTGCAGCCGGTTTTCAGGATTGTTTTCCATTTTTCATTCATATGCGTCTAGACCAGGGGTGTTCTTTTATATATTTTTGAGGGGCAAATGCCCCTCTCTGTCCCCTAATAATTTAGACTTTTAACATGAGGTACCATGGAGCATGCATCCCATCGTTGTCGGACTTCCCATTAACTTCATGTATTTTGCACCCCAGTAATCTATAGTATAATAATACACATATATATATATATATATATATATATATATATATATATATATATATATATATATATATATATATATATATATATATATATATATATATATATATATATATATATATATATATATATATATATAGATATATATATATATATGTATATATATATATATATATATATATGCCGGCCATTTCGGATTATGAAATGGAAAGATATGAAAAGCCCAATGATATATGGATATATTATTTTATTGCCGGCCATTTTATATATGAAAACTTGCCGGCCATTTCGGAAGCATTTGAACGGGAGGGAGAGGGTTGAAATCCACTGACCTTGGAACGATGGTGGCACCTTGCAGCGCCAAATTAAGTTGTTCCTACTCATCTTAGCAGAAAACAAGAATGGGTACTTATGAAAAATACTGGTCCAAATCCGGCAACTATTTGTATGAGTGTTGCTTGAGCCACCTCAAAATCCGTTTGCCCCCACATGCAAATACTAGGTACGCCACTGTCCACGCTACTCTAACTGGGATGTGTGAACACTGAGCCTTAATCACTGAGAGGGGCTTAGACCTCTAATGTAAAATCCAGCCCATTAAATATAGGTGTTTCTGTTGTTGGGGAAGGGAAGGTGGTGTGAACAGTAGCAGTTCCTCCTACAACCTCAAAACACTGCAGCTTAAAGCTGTGGATTCCTTGTTTTTCCCAAGCAAACATTTGGATAAAAAGCTTTATTTTTCCCCTGCACCAGGCTTGAAGGCCTGTCGATAGCACTGGCCATGAGTGCATCCCAGAATGAGGCCACCAGGTGACCAACCCCCTGCCTGAACTGACGAAACTTCAATTGAAATTGAGCTGAAATTGAATATCCAACATACTGAAGCTTATAATATTGGCATGAATACACACGGACATGTTTCCGCACCATTTTGGAATAAGAGAAGACCACAGATATAATGAATGCTGTTCTCCAACATTCCTACCAGATATTCCTACCAAATGCTGAAATTGTTTGCTATCTCATAAAAAAGCACTTTACTTGTAATAAAAAGAGGTGGCTTAGTGCTTTATTTATCTTTTTATGCATGCATGGCCACAAATCCTCTTCTTAATAGCATCTTTTGCACTGCAGTTAGTCCAATTTTTATCCCAAGTGCACTCAGTGTGCCTTTTCCTTTAGCGGTCATGGTTCACTGAACCAGCTAATGCACACAGTGCACCTCAAGTTACTAAAATTTACAGTCTATGATGTGACCATGCAGAAATAATGCTCCGATGCATATGCACGCCAATAAGA
Organism: Ashinkailepas kermadecensis; assembly: GCA_034440615.1. Lineage (NCBI taxonomy): Eukaryota > Metazoa > Arthropoda > Thecostraca > Neolepadidae > Ashinkailepas > Ashinkailepas kermadecensis. The sequence continues at coordinate 55,296 of JAOTOM010002777.1, read as the reverse complement.
AAATGTCATTAACTATGCATGGTAATTCACAAGCAAATTGAGTTGACAAAAGCATCATAGTTTGAAATGAGGATATTTCCATGAAAAATGCGCTTTAATGCTGCCCTTAAAGCTCTGGAGTAATTCCCACACACACACACACACACACACACACATATATATATATATATATATATATATATATATATATATATATATATATATATATATACTGATACACAGACATAATTGTCAACTCAATTTTGATAACCTGCATCGGAGATACTTCCCACTTACTCTACAAAATATTTTACCTTCTTATTACTTCACATAGGGCTAGAGAGCAGATAGTGGGGCACATGTCATGCCAAATATGCTCACTTTTTAGTGCCATCTAGTGGTTTCCCTATGCTGGGCAATGGGTATTGAATTACTGTTTTATCTGTCATACCATGTATGTTGCTATCATCTGGAGTTCATGCCACATTCAAGATTATAATATTCCAAGACATGGCTAGCGAAGCTTTTTCTCCAAAGGGAGGTTAGGAGACGTTAGGTTTGGTTATGCGTCATTTTTTACATTTATTTATAATGCTATGCAACCTAAATGAAAGCCATTTTTGGTGTTACTTTGCTCACAGCCTGAAGTATTTGCACAGAAAATGAGTGATCCGATCATCTTAGTGACATTCATAAACATTGCATTGGAATGATTAATTCCAAGGATTCATAAAACACATTAAAGCATAAATTTACCTGCCCAACCACAACAACACTCTGATGTCTTCGCTGCGCCAAAGATGAATCTTAGCCAGGTTTTAAAACGTATTTGGAACGTTTACGTGACGTCACCGTATATACCAAAATACTGGTAGATTCTACTAGAAATCTCGCACATTCCTGCCAATATCACTAGGGCTGGAACTAGAATACCTACTAGATTCCGTTGTACCCTTTAGTATTAGTACCCAGGAGGGAACAACCCATTAGCGGCATTCAAGTTTCTCGGGGTTTGTGACGTAGTCCAGGCTATTCCCGACAGTAAACTGCGTACACAGTTCTTCCAGATGCTGCGTGCATCTCAAGCTAAAACTGTCAATATTTGCCACCGCTTTGCGCATCCCATCTAAATTTTGCGTAGACAAATGTGACATCATGAGGATGTCTGAAAAAATATGCAGACGAATCAGGGTAGATTTTATTTATATTATACTGAACAAGTTAGTTGGGTTGTCGGCAAACGAAGACATTACACAAAACCGGCGGCCAACCGCTGGGCGGGGTATGCAAAATCCACTAGATCAAATCAGAAATTTTTGGATTTTCACCAAGCAAAACCATAAATTTCCGGTGCGCTTCGAGCGTTCTCTATTTCATCACATTTTTGTCTTCTTCTCCGGTCCATCATTAATAAAATATTGGCTGCGCGGAGCGACTCTGGTCACTGGCCTTCAATGTCAGCCGTTGTTCAATCACGAGCCAGTTTTTTTTTGTTTTGTTTTTAAGTTGCTTGTTTGTTTGTATAATACACTCCGCGACACAGCGCCTACAGAGCCACATCAGCTGAGAATCACTCAAAACCAAGCCAATCTATGTAAAGGGTCTTGCTCAAAACACTCGACAGCAGGCGCCTAGTGCCAAAGACCTTAACATTCCTAACGCGCCTCCAAATTTGGAAACGTTCGAAGATGTCAGCAACGACTCTTTATAACTGAATGTGTTACTGAATAAGTGGCGACCTCGATATATAACTAGACAGACAACTCGACTTTTCAAAAAGTTCCCGACGACGGCGCCGCATATAAGCAAAACGTTGGCGCTGGTAGGCGCTGCATGGATGATGTACGCCTGGATTGGAAACTCCGCGTCGGCGCCTTTCATCTGCGCGTATCAGCGGCACCAACCTGCCACCTAGCGGAGGGTAAGTAAAAACACGGAAACGCGGGCAGTTTTAGGATGTGCGCCTATCGGAGTTCGGGGGTACGCATTTCGTATTGGGATTTTTTTAATTGATTCAGCCACCCCAGGAGGATTGCATCTGCCTTTCATGATACATAATTGATCAAGGAACATTACCATTCTTTCCTTTTGATTTATTACGCTCCGTTCAGAAGTTGTGATGCGAAGTGAATGCATCCGTGAGAGGGAGCCCATTTCGCCGAAAGGATCGGCCCACCGATGTTGATTTCTTAAAAGGATCGGAGGGGGCAAAGTACATGAAGGCAATAGGCAGATCAAAATGAATAGGGGGTCACATTCCGTAGGCTCCCATGTTAGAAGTTGAAATTATTGCGGATGGGGGAAGCAAGCATCGAGGGGGCAGTTTCACCCTCAAAGATAAGAATGGGCGGTTCTGCTTTCGCCCCCGCTCTCTAGATATGTGGCTGATATTTTCCGGTGGAGTGGTTTACACAACTGAATGGGTGAGTACAGACTTCGGCGTACCCACCAATCCGCAGAGGATTGAGCGGAAGTTCCATGAAGGGCACGAACCTCCTCCCCCTACACCATACCACTGACAGATTTATGATTTTGCCAAGGAGGCGTCATTTCTCCAGAAGGGCGGCTCTTTGTGCAGAACATTTGGACGGGGTACACTCCGATCTCCCAGAGGGGCACCATTCGTCTGAGGAGCGCCTTTCGCCGAACAAATCGCGGCGTGCGTTCGGAAACCCAGAGGACTGCCGTTCCCAGGCCGAGGAGCGCGTTGCGCTGATAAACTATAGGGAGGGGGTACACTAGAGCCTCCAAGAGAGGCGTCCTTCGGGTCATAAGAGGCGCCACTTTCGCTTCCTCCCCTTGGATCAGCCTTTTGCAACATACCCTAGCTGGCAACGCCACTACCTCTCGCCGATTCTCTACCACTTGCCAGCCGTTCGACTCAGGGGTGTTGTTTTATATACCTTTGAGGGGTAACTGCCATGTTTGCTTAACCCACACCCGCAATTATTTCAACTTCTAACATGGGAACCAATGGGATGTGCCCCCAATTAATATTGGTCTACCCATTGCCTTCATGTACTTTGCCCTGTCGAATCATTTCAAGATCAAGATAGAGATAAGAGATAAAGATTCAAGATAAAGATCATCAAGATATCAACATCGGTGGGCTGACCCTTTGGGGCGAGGTGGGCTCCCTCTCACAGACGTCTTCACTTCGCACAACTTCTGAACGGAGCGTAATAAATCAATAAGGAAAGAACGGCAAGGTTCCTTGATCAATTCTGTATCATGAAAGGCTGATGTAATCCTCCTGGGATGACTGAATCAATTGGATAAAAAAATAAAATGCGAATTGCGTACCCCGAACACTGCCTAAAACCGGCCGCGTTTCCGTGTTTTTACTTACCCTCCGCTTGGTGGGCTGATACGCAAACAACTGTTGGTTTCCAATCCAGGCGTACATGATCCATGGGCGCTGTGCGGTGTGTTGTGGATGATCCATGGGCGCTGTGCGGTGTGTTGTGGATGATCCATGGGCGCTGTGCGGTGTGTTGTGGATGATCCATGGGCGCTGTGCGGTGTGTTGTGGATGATCCATGGGCGCTGTGCGGTGTGTTGTGGATGATCCATGGGCGCTGTGCGGTGTGTTGTGGATGATCCATGGGCGCTGTGCGGTGTGTTGTGGATGATCCATGGGCGCTGTGCGGTGTGTTGTGGATGATCCATGGGCGCTGTGCGGTGTGTTGTGGATGATCCACGGGCGCTGTGCGGTGTGTTGTGGATGATCCATGGGCGCTGTGCGGTGTGTTGTGGATGATCCACGGGCGCTGTGCGGTGTGTTGTGGATGATCCATGGGCGCTGTGCGGTGTGTTGTGGATGATCCATGGGCGCTGTGCGGTGTGTTGTGGATGATCCATGGGCGCTGTGCGGTGTGTTGTGGATGTAAAGCGGTGGCACTGGGGCGGTCTAGCTCGGGAAAATTACTGCATCATTTTGAAATGATATAGTCATGTCTGAAGCAAAAACTTTTGCTTGATATATGTTCATATATCAAACAAAGGTTTTTCTGTATCATCCGCATCATCTATTCCCCATTAAGCCTGTACTCCGACCTGCCGTGCCCCTGCTGTTCATCCCCTTGCAGAGACGGATACAGAGGGCACATGGGACATGTGTCCGCTCATGGCAAGGTGGCGCCAATCTCACCAGGGAGTGGTCCTACAGTGAGGCTCGAGTGCAATCCTTTCTAATTTTTCAGCTAAAGGCAAAATAAAAATGTGCCCCTTAGAATCAGAGTGCACCCCCTTGAATTTTCAGCCGAAGTCTTCCTTCAAAGGCCCTCGAATGCGCCCCTCTCGAAATTTTCAGCTGAAGACAACCCTGAGGGCTCATCCAGTGGCTCCAGACATGCCCCCCTTCCATGAAAAATCCTGGATCCGCGCTTGCCCTCTTGGCTACGACCTTGGAATATGTACCGGGCTGATAGAAATAACTACAATTAAGAAGAAGTCCTGAGCGCATGCGTGTTGATTTCTGAAAACCATTCGGGCGGGGATGGAGGAATACATGAAGGCAATGGGCAGGCCCAAATGGATTGGGGGAGCACACCCCATAAAGTCCCATGTTGAAGCTTGAAATTATTTGCGGGGGGTTGGGGGCGCAAAGCAAACATTGATGGGATACTTGCCCCCCTCGAAAGCATATAAAGCAGCACCCCTGCCTAAGCGTCAACCCGTGCCCTGCAGGATGGTCGCGCGGATTCAGGGATGGTCGGCGGATTAAGGAACATGTCCTCATGGAATTTGGAACCCGCGCCCTCCGGGAAGGCTGGAGTGCTCCCCTCATATTTTTCAGCCAGAAGCACCCTTCAGGTATTTTCGCAGGGTGCATTAATTACCTAAGAAATGGCGCCCCCAGACAAATACCCCTCCCCATGACAATTCCTGGATCCGCCACTGATTAGGATATAGGATGCACACACAGTACACATATGCTGCCAACTACAAACATCCCCAGCGTTACCTGGCCAGCGTTTATCGGGTATCCTGTATCTTAATTCCATGGGGTACACATGCCGAATACCGCACAACGTTGGCAAAACGATGATACAAGTTAGACCTCCAAAGCACAATTACAATATTTTACAAGGTGTTTCGCCATTTCAAGCTGCTCATCATGAACCCAGCATCATTTTGTACTACTTTTTATCAAAATATATCAACAACTTGTCATTTTACGACATTTCGTTCCAGAGCCAAAACGCATGGGAGCGGGCTGCGCGCCCGATCGCCCATATACCGCCGCTCTGCCGCCTGCAGCTGGGAACGGCCGGAATAGGACGCGGAGCCTGCGGCGGGCGCCGAGTCGACCGTCTAGTTATATATAGTCTAGTTAGAGGCCAATGGGCAGGTATGAAATATGTGCGCAGGAGTCCGGCTAGCCAAGCTTCAGTGCTCTTGTTTCATGGCGGTACCTTGATCATAATATAACATGCTTTTACATGTATCATATGTAAGATATTCCTCGCCGTGCAGAAGTGAATGGTTCAAAGGAAGAGGTCGAGGCATAGGCCTGGGATTCTGAAAATTATTCAGAGTACACAATGCATGAAGGCAATGGGCGGACCCAAATGTATTGGTTGGGGGTCATACCATATTGTGCCCCACGTTAAGTCGAAATTACTTGGGAGCCTATTATAAAAGACGTTCCGGCGACGACGACGACGACGACGACGACGACGTTACGGTGGGAAATTGACCGTGTGGCCAAACCGTTCAACATGGATCGGTGAAATTTGCAACACGTCTGGGACCGGTTGCAAGCTAACTTTTGGCGTTGAAATGGCACACGTGCGTGTCGTGGGTGCCACGTGGCACGTGCAAACGTGCGCCATAGGCTCAGGCTGGGCGAGTATTTCAAATGGCGCCAGCGGGCAAACCAAGCGAGTTAATGGTGTGAAAAATGCACCGACAATTGGCCCTCGGTCGCTGTACGTGGCGACAAAATCTCACACTCGTGGATCGCACGTGCGCCACGTGACACGTGCAAATGTCGCCCATAGGCTCAGGCCGTGAAAAATACAAACGGCTGCTGCGGGCAAACCAGACGGGGCAACAAAGCCAACATTGCAGTGGCAAGTGGCCAGCCGGCCTTACATATCGTGCTGTAATCTCAGACACGTGGGTCGCACGTGTGCCACGTGGCACGCGATAATGTCCCCCATAGGCTCAGGCCGTGAAATGAGAACACCAGGGACATTTATTCGACAACGGGTACAGCCCAAACGGTGAGAGGTACGAAGGTGGCGTTTTCTGCGATTGGTAGACAACAGATGGAGGCAGTGTATTTTGCCAGTTTCGCCCACGTGGCGCCAGCGGGGACCACGTGGCACGAGCTTTAAACGTGCACAAACCTCCGTTGCTTTAACACGTGGATCGAAATGTGCCGACAGAAAATATGCGTCGCATGTTTTTGACACGTGTCGGCGTTCACCTGGCGTCTATTGGGCCGCCAATGACACCACGTGAAAGCCCGCAGTGTTGCCTACCCGGTGATGATGGTTTCGCTGCGATCGGACCAGTGTGTGGCACGCGAGGGACGATCGAGTGACGGGAGATCGGGTTGACACCAATTCGACCGGCTCTCATTGGAATAACACGGGAAAGGGTCATTTTTGGCGTCGGATTTTCACCGATATCGGTACGCCGGACGGCTCCAATGTCCGCCGCATAGCTCGGCAACCACCGGGCGGATCGCCATGAAACAAGCACCCCCGTGTAGCCAAGAGGATGGCAAAGCTCAACAGTGCATACAAATTTGCTGCACGTGGCACGTGCGCTCTCTGGAACTGTGTAAATAAAAAGTGGCAGTTTTCATCGTTTTTCACGATTGTGTCTGGTGCTTGAAAACGGTGCAAATGGAAGCATCGCCGTTGCTTCTATAACTCGGCTCTATGTACCGACTACAACTTTCGCATTCATCATCCACACCTGTGGTGTAACGGGGGTGAGTTAATGTGACCCGATTGGGTACATGCTGCGCTCGGTAAAAACGGCTCTCTTTCCACTTCACTACCGTCCCTATCGCAGACAATTTTCGGCCAAGATTACCACGTACGGATAGCGCAGGTTACTCTGATGCTCACGGTATCTTCAGACTTTCTCTGCGTCAAGTAGTTTGACCGCAATCGGTAATCTTGGAGACCCATAAAATTCGGCATTTCTACGCCGAGAATTGAACCCGTCACCCGGAGCGAATAATTTTTTCATGAGCTAATATATACGGACTATTTCGTCGCCGCGGCGCCCGTCAGGATTAGCCTCGTGGTAAGATACTTGACTTTTAATATTTCTGTACCGTGTTCGAATCCGTGGCGTGACACTGATCTTTGACATTCCGCGCCGCCTGCAGTGTTTCGGATCCAACTATGGAACAGGTGAAGCAGGATTGTCAAGTGAATTGGAGCAGGAGGTGAATGGGTGCAGCACGTCTACCGGACAGCGCTAGAGTAAAATTGTGATCCGCCCCTGCTCATCCCACCCCATACCTCTTACTAGGCACGTTGCATGGCCTTGGTTGCGCCTATGGGTACTACCCCACATTAAAGAATGCTCACCATAGAGCACAATAGCTAGAAATTCTCCGATATACTTTCATGGCTAGGACAACCATACATTTTGATAACTTTTCATTGGGGTGGGATTCAACGCATATACTTAACGGTAACATTTTCCTAAAATGTATTTGCTGATTAAAATTATTATGATGGGGGGGGGGGACACTACATGAAAAATAGGAGTGCTGAACTGAATTGGTGGTTGGCGTGTTACATAGGGTCCCATATTAAATGCTGATTTTATGGGGGGGGGGAGGGGGAGATGAATATTAGAGTGAGTGCAAGTGCCATTCCAAAAGTATGCAAGGGTACACCACTGATTGATACTGATGCTTAGGGGGGGCGGCATTAATCTCCAGGTTGCAATTGGAATTATTGGGGGGGACATGACAATATTGAGGGCAGAGAGGAAAGAGCTCCAGGACTGTATTACATAGACATCCCCACCCCAGGTAGGGTAGGTACCCAGGTATCTACCTGGGTACCTACCCTTCACTGGTTAGTATCACTGGCGGTTAGTGGTACTGACGGACGACGGTATCCATCCACAAGAGGATCTCGGGGGTTCTAAGTTCGGCATGTGGCCCTCCATATGAAGATGGAGCGTCCCTTCAACTGCAAAACAAAAACGATCTTCCGGGACGCAAAGGTTCACCCCCTCCCTATTCAATTGTTTCCGCCGGTGCAGCCCTCCGGTAGAGGATAGAAAATGCGCCCCCTTTCTCCCTGTCCAGGAAATGGCATCCCTCCAGAACGAGTGCCCCCCCCCCCCAAAAAAAAATCCGATCAAAATTCCTGGTTCCGCCCCTGGGGTGCAGGTACCTACCTACCTACCCACCTACCTATAGTTTCCTTCAGTAGCCGGGTGATTGGAGGGGGGTCACACCTCGCCACGATCCCCTTGAATTAGTATCACAAAACTACATGGTTGTATTTTTTTGTTATTTTAAATTCAGTCATTGTTTACACAAATAATCAAAATTGCATTGCGACCAAATCGCACTTGAAAACCTGGCTAATATTATCAATAAAGCCTTTAAATACTGATTTTATGGGGGGGGGAGATGAATATTAGAGTGAGTGCAAGTGCCATTCCAAAAGTATGTAAGGGTACACCACTGATTGGTACTGATGCTTAGGGGGGGGGGGGGCGGCATTAATCTCCAGGTTGCAATTGGAATTATTGGGGGGGGGGGACTATGACAATATTGAGGGCAGAGAGGAAAGAGCTCCAGGACTGTATTACATAGACATCCCCACCCCAGGTAGGGTAGGTACCCAGGTATCTACCTGGGTACCTACCCATCACTGGTTAGTATCACTGGCGGTTAGTGGTACTGACGGACGACGGTATCCATCCACAAGGGGATCTCGGGGGATTCTAAGTTCGGCATGTGGCCTTCCATATGAAGATGGAGCGTCTCTTCAACTGCAAAACAAAAACGATCTTCCGGGACGCAAAAGTTCACCCCCTCCCTATTCAATTGTTTCCGCCGGTGCAGCCCTCCGGTAGAGGATAGAAAATGCGCCCCCTTTCTCCCTGTCCAGAAATGGCATCCCTCCAGAACGAGTGCCCCCCCCCCCACCGCAAAAAAAAAAATCCGATCAAAATTCCTGGTTCCGCCCCTGGGGTGCAGGTACCTACCTACCTACCCACCTACCTATAGTTCCCTTCAGTAGCCGGGTGATTGGAGGGGGGTTACACCTCGCCACGATCCCCTTGAATTAGTATCACAAAACTCCATGGTTGTATTTTTTTGTTATTTTAAATTCAGTCATTGTTTACACAAATAATCAAAATTGCATTGCGACCAAATCGCACTTGAAAACCTGGCTAATATTATCAATAAAGCCTTGAAATTAGTAGGCTGACTGCATCCATTTTGGTAAACAAATATGCAGAAAGCGGCGACCGACACTAGAAGATTGCAGTTTTTCAGTGTTGCAGTTCTCTTGGAAGAGAAGCATTTCAAACATATTTGACGCATTCCTGATTGCAAATAGGATATGAAATAAACCACAGACAAACTACCAACGTGACTGAAATACTCAACCACATCAAGGATCGAAGAATTGCTAGCCATCAGAGAAGAAGTATTAACCGTACCTGTTTCTGTTGTTATAGTAGAACTCCAATAAAGGTTTTTTTCGGTAATAAATTAGTATCACAAAACTTCATGGTTGTATTTTTTCTCATTCTAAATTCAGTTCTTATTTACACAAATAATCAAAATTGCACTGCGACCAAATCGCACTTGAAAACCTGGCTAATATTATCAATAAAGCCTTGAAATTAGTAGGCTAACTGCATGCACTTTGGTAAACAAATGCGCAAAAGTCGACGGCCGACAATTGTCATGCCGACTGTTGTCATGCCAACTAATGGTTTCAGAAGACAATCCTTTGCAACATTGCGTCATTCGCCGTGGTATCAGGTTGGTTGTATTACCTGCGGTTACCTCGGATGAATTTCCATTGGTAAATGCGCATTTGCATTTAATTGTCACTTGCTATTTCAAGGTTTTCTTCAGTTTTCTTCACGAGCATTCCGTTTGTGCTGTGCATTGGTGGAACTAGGTGGAACCTATCTGCATGGTATTTTAAAGTACGGTGGGCTCATTTTCAATTTCTGTTGTTTTTTTGCATTGCCTATCATTAGCACCAAAAGTAATTTAACGTAAGCATGCAACGTCGTCGTCCGAGCGCTAGGGATCGTCGTTTGGCCGCCGAGCGGCAGCGTCGCCGACGAGAGCACCTCGCCGAGGCTATTCGGACGGAAGAATTGGAGCGTCTCCGCCAGCGGCGAGAGGACCCTGATGTCAGGGCAGCCAATCGCGCTGCGTCTCCACCAGCGACGAGAGGACCCTGATGTCAGGGAAGCCGACGCGCTGCGTCTCCACCAGCGACGACAGGACCCTGATGTCAGGGAAGCCGACGCGCTGCGTCTCCACCAGCGACGAGAGGACCCTGATGTCAGGGAAGCCGACGCGCTGCGTCTCCACCAGCGACGAGAGGACCCTGATGTCAGGGAAGCCGACGCGCTGCGTCTCCACCAGCGGCGACAAGACCCTGATGTCAGGGAAGCCAACGCGCTGCGTCTCCGCCAGCGGCGAGATGACCCTGATGTCAGGCAAGCCGAACTGGATCGTCTCAGCCAGCGGCGGGATGATCCAGACATCAGGGCAGCTGAACTGGAGCGTCTTCACCAGCGGCGACAAGACGACGAGGTGAGAGAACGCAACAGGCAACGGCTGGTTGATGAACGTGGCGATGCTCGCGCCCGTGCGCCGTCTCTGGCTGCGCGTCGTCCGGCTGCCGTCCTTGCCGGTGGCCAGCACGTCGTTCCACACGATGTCGGTGTGCGGGACCGTCAGTGCCCAGCATGTGGAGCAATGCTGTGGCAAGACGAGCGCGCCAGCCTGTGCTGTGCGGCCGGCAAGGTTCGTCTGGATCCGCTGCCGGCTCCTCCGCCCATGCTACGGCAGCTGTGGACGGGTGATGGCGTGACGTCACGGACATTCCGCCGGTACGTCCGTCATCTGAACTCTGCCCTGGCGCTGACCTCACACACGGTGCGGGAGGTGCTGCCACCTCGTGGTGCGTACAGGCCATGTGTTGTGATGCAGGGCCGGCTGTACCATCGACTGGGGCCATTGCAAGCCCACGAGGGGCAAGTGCCTACCTTTGCACAAATCTACGTGAATGACCCACAGTGTGAGGACCCTGATGCAGAGGCGGCCATCCGTCTGGGCCACGTACGTTTACCGGCTACAACGCCCGCCGCCGTTCAGATGCGGCTATTAGACCTACTGCGTGACCTACAGCTCATGCTGCGTCGTGACAATCCGTGGGTCCAGGACTTCATCATGGCCAGTGAGGTCATGGCCGGCGACATCGAACACATGCAGCTGGTGATCAGCGCGGCAGCTCGCCCAGTTGGGGAGCACCAGCGCCGCTACAACCTACCGGCAGGTTTCCGCGAGGTGTCGGTGCTGATGGGAGACGAGCCCCTGCACCAGGACATCAGACTACGCCGTAGAGGTGACCCGGACGGCCACAACCTGCAGTCCATCGGTGAGACGCATCGGGCTTACGAGCCTCTGCACTTTGTGCTGTTGTTCCCGTGGGGAACAGACGGATGGCACCCAGAGCTGCGTCAGCCGCACCAGCCGGGTCAACAGCAGCAGCGCGGCATAACCGCGCTCCAGTACTACGCGTACCGGCTACAGACCCGACCCGACCACGACGACTCGCTGCTCCGTGCCTGCAGGCTCTTTCAAGAGTTCTGCTGCATGGCATTCGCCCGGGTGGAGACGCTGCGACTGGTCTATTTAGTCCAGCATCAAAATCAGATCCGAGCTGATCTATATCAGCATGTGTGCGATGCCATGGCTCGTGATGGCGGCGACGCTGCACCAGAAGTTGGCCGCCGCATCATCCTTCCGCCGTCGTTCGTCGGCGGACCACGGCACATGCAGCAGCGCTACATGGACGCGATGGCCATTGTGCGCTGCTTCGGCAAGCCCACACTGTTCGTCACCATGACGTGCAATCCGGCTTGGCCGGAAATCGTCCAGGTGCTGCTGCCTGGTCAAACACCGGAGGACAGACCCGATCTGGTGGCACGAGTCTTCCAGCTCAAACTACGGGCACTGATGCACGACCTCACGAAGGACGGCATCTTTGGTGCGACGGCCGCGTACCTGTCCGTCGTGGAGTTCCAAAAGCGCGGTGAGTTTTACGTCGCCTGTTTAGCATTCCTCGCGGTTGACTGCGTACTGTGACGTTTCGAAAAACATATTAATTTGGCGTGCAGCTGGCCAGCCGGATGGGCAAGTATGTGTGGCCCACTCTTGACACACTTCAACATCATGCATTTACAGTTCCGATTATGCCGACAGGTGCAGTTGTGTCCGATTACGTAGTCTTGACGCACAATCTGATAGTGGCTCAGGTGCCCTGCCTGACGCAGCGTTGAACTGTTTCCAAAGGCACTTTGTCAGCGTCTTGTGCGTAAACGTTCGTGCTATCACTGAACTGATTACCTGAACAGAACCTCAACCTCGGCGTCTGCATTCAACAGTGGTGTTCCAACATTTGATGCTATATGAGTTGCAATGGATGCTTGACGTGTTTATCTATTCTGGCTTGCATGTAGTGCACAGGTGCAGATGAGAAATGCGAGTTCTTCCAATAATCTGACATTTCACTTAATCCTCTCGATTATCAGTTTGATACCGAGCTGTGATATTTAGTCGCTATGTTAATTAATAACTATGTACTAATGTACTAATAACTAATATTAATAACTATGTTTCGTGAGACGTATTCCTTTTCTACAGCAATGTCTGATGGCTGCTTCATCGCATGCACATGCATAGCAATACTGTTTGCAGTCAACGTTGGTGAATTGAATATTTAACACATCCATGCTTCAATAAAATTGCACCATTGCCTGGGCAGGTGTCCATTCTATGGAACATATTCGCCGAGGCCCTTACCTTTAGGCAACTGATGGGTGCGTGTACTAGACATTGTTGAAAATGCCTAATGATGTGATGTCAGGTGATGTTGAGAACTCAATGTACGCTTAGCTACTTATTTTGGTGATAATAGTCGATCACCTTTGCCACCAGTAATATCATAGTGTGCCACATGGGTTAATTACCACCCGACGAACCAGGTTGTGCTTGCGTTATGCGGGGAGGGGATTAACTGACGGCGATTGGCGGCATTCCGTATAATCGTGCATTGATAAGTGGCTCCTTGCTGGTCGTGATTTCCGCCAGGTCTGCCTCACTGCCATATCCTCCTGATCCTACGGCACGAGGACCGACCGACCACCGCCGAGCACGTGGACAGCATGGTGTCAGCTGAGCTGCCAGATCCGGCACAGTCTGATCAGGCTGCCCGCTTGCACGCCATCGTGCTGAACTGCATGGTGCACACCGAGTGCGGCCCAGCCCGCCCCACAGCTACTTGCATGCAGGACGGCCAATGCAGTAAGGCGTTCCCAAAGCCTTTCGCAGGTGAGACAGAGTGGCGCGATGACAGGCCGTACCCGGTGTATCGGCGGCGTTGCCCACAGGACGGCGGCCAGCAGGCAATGCACCGGGGCCGGCTGGTGACCAACCAGTGGGTGGTTCCCTACTGTCCGTTCCTGTCGCTCCGCTACAACTGCCACATCAACGTGGAGATCTGTTGTTCTGTGGAGAGTGTAAAGTACATCTTCATGTACATTTACAAGGGGTCGGATCGTCAAATGGTGCGTGCCGACCAGCTGATCCGGGACAACCAGAATGAGATCGCCGCGTACCAGGATCTACGATCCATCGGCTCCAGCGAAGCATGCTGGCGGCTATTCGGCTACCACATGAGCGACCGATCACCGGCAGTGACGGCCCTGCAGGTACACCTGGAAAACCACCAGGTAGTGTTTTTCAGGCCTGGCGAGGAGCAGCAGGTGATCGACCGCGAGCCGGCTAACACGCAGCTGACTGCTTGGCTGGCGTACAACCGTGAGTCGGCCCAACAGGATCCCGAATGCCTCGGCATTCTGTACGGCGACTTTCCGCGCCACTTTCGCTGGGACAACGCCAACAAACGGTGGCTGCGCCGCTCCAGGTTCCAGGCCGCTCCGACCATCGGTCGCGTTGTTACTGTAAATCCTGGTCACGGCGATGTGTTCTATCTGCGCATGCTGCTCCATCACGTTCCGGGTGCCGCCGGTTTCGCCCACCTGCGCACCGTGGATGGTGAGGTGTGCGAAACCAACCAGGAGGCGTGCCGTCGCCGCGGCCTTCTGCAGGACGACGTGGAGTGGGCCGTCACGCTGGCCGAGGCCGTTCGCACACGGATGCCGCATCAGGTTCGCCAGCTGCTCGTGACACTGCTGCTGTTCTGTGGCCCAGCAGATCCCGTGACGCTGTTCCAGCGCCACCAGGCCGACATGGGTGAGGATTTCGTCCACCGTCACCCGCAGGTGCAGGTGGAGTTGGTGACGTCACTGGTGCTGTTGGACATCGAACAGCGGCTGCAGCGAGCCGGCCGATCACTGCGTGACTTCGGTCTGCCCCAAGTGCCGGCAGATCATCGTGCAGCCGCCGCTGCACTGGAGGCAGCCGAAGAGCTGCGTCGCTTGCCGCCGGTATTGCAGGAGGAGCTGGACTTTGACCGCGACGCACTGCGCGACGGCGTTGCCCAGCGACTGCCCACACTGCTGCCGTCCCAACGTCGACTGGTGGACACCGTTCTCGACGCTGTTCGCTCAAATCGGCCACTCGCAGTGTTTGTAGATGCGCCAGGAGGCACTGGCAAAACCTACACGTTCAACACCCTGCTGGCGGCTGTCCGTGCTGAACACCAGGTGGCGCTGGCGGTGGCATACAGTGGCATAGCCGCCACACTGTTGGACAATGGTCGCACCTTCCATTCGCGGTTCAAGGCTCCGCTGCGCGTCACCGAGACGACGATGTGCAACATCACCGCACAGAGTCCGCTCGCCGATCTGATTCGACGAACCCGCTTGATTGTGTGGGACGAGGCGCCGATGGCTCACCGACATCTGCTCGAGGCGCTGGACCGTACCCTCAGGGACATAACGCACTGCGAGCATCCGTTCGGCGGCAAGGTGATTGTTCTCGGCGGCGACTTTCGCCAAATTTTGCCCGTCATTCGGCACGGCACCCAAGCGCAAATTGTCAACGCCTGTTTGCGCCGTTCTCCGCTGTGGAGGCACTTCAATGTGTTCCACTTGCAGGAGAATATGCGAGCCAGACAGGCACACGACGGCGCGCAGCGAGCTGACGTTGAGCGGTTTTCTGACTGGCTGCTTCAGCTGGGCAGTGGCCTGCTGCCAGTGGCCGACGACGGCACTGTTCAGCTGCCGGCACAGCTGGTGATGGATGCCCACCTACCCACCGTCATCGGATGGGTTTTCGAGGATCTGGCTCAACGCCACAACGATGCTGAGTATATGGCGTCGAGGGCGGTTCTTGCGCCAAAGAACGCCATTGTCGACGACATCAACGACGCAGTCACTGACCTGTTCCCGGGTGAGGTGACTCATTGCTTGAGCGCGGACGACACGATCAACACCACCGACGACCTGGTCATTCCGCAGGAATATCTCAACAGTCTTTGCGTGCCAGGTTTTCCGCCACATCACTTACGCCTGAAGCCCGGCATGCCGGTGATGTTGTTGCGAAACATCAGTCCGACAGAGGGTCTGTGCAATGGCACTCGCCTGCTGGTGAATGCCGTGCACCGTGGCCGTCTGCTCGAGGCGACGATCGCCTGTGGCAGTGCAGCAGGCCGCCGGGTCTTCATTCCTCGCCTGAATCTGAGCCCACCCGACGATCTGTTTCCATTCGAATGGGTGCGTCGGCAATTCCCCGTGCGACCTGCCTTTGCCATGTCCATCAACAAGGCGCAGGGACAGACCCTGAAACGGGTGGCCGTATATCTGGACGAGCCGGTCTTTGGACACGGCCAGCTATACGTGGCAGCTTCTCGGGTGGGTCGGGCGAGTGAGCTTCGCTTTGCCCTACCTCGTGGCGGCGACGGTGGCAGAACCCGCAATGTGGTTTACAACGAGGTGTTGTAAGTGGCTCTCAGGCGTGTCGTCCCTGTCGTCGATGCTGCTGCAGTAAGTATACCTGAACCCGTAGAGGGCCGAGGGCGACCGTGCCCTGAGCCTTTAGAAGGTCGTCTCAGTCGCCGACGCTGCAGTAAGTGTTCCACAACCCGACGACGACCGAGGAGCCGCGGTGGGCCAGTTGCACCCTGAGCCCTCGCAGGGCCGAGGGTGGCTGTGCCCCTGAGCCGCGAACGGCCAGCTGGCCCCGCCTTGAGCCCGAGGAGGGCCGAGTGCGGCTGTGCCCCTGAGCCGTGGCCAGCCAGGTTGCCGCGCCTTGAGCCCGCCCAGGGCCGAAGATGGCTGTGCACAGCCAGGTCGCCGCCCCTTGAGCCCGCCCAGGGCCGAAGATGGCTGTGCCCCTGAGCCGCGAACGGCCAGCTGGCCCCGCCTTGAGCCCGAGGAGGGCCGAGTGCGGCTGTGCCCCTGAGCCGTGGCCAGCCAGGTTGCCGCGCCTTGAGCCCGCCCAGGGCCGAAGATGGCTGTGCACAGCCAGGTCGCCGCCCCTTGAGCCCGCCCAGGGCCGAAGATGGCTGTGCCCCTGCACCGCGAACGGCCGGCTGGCCCCGCCTTGAGCCCGAGGAGGGCCGAGTGCGGCTGTGCCCCTGAGCCGTGGCCAGCCAGGTTGCCGCGCCTTGAGCCCGCCCAGGGCCGAAGATGGCTGTGCACAGCCAGGTCGCCGCCCCTTGAGCCCGCCCAGGGCCGAAGATGGCTGTGCCCCTGCACCGCGAACGGCCGGCTGGCCCCGCCTTGAGCCCGAGGAGGGCCGAGTGCGGCTGTGCCCCTGAGCCGTGGCCAGCCAGGTTGCCGCGCCTTGAGCCCGCCCAGGGCCGAAGATGGCTGTGCACAGCCAGGTCGCCGCCCCTTGAGCCCGCCCAGGGCCGAAGATGGCTGTGCCCCTGCACCGCGAACGGCCGGCTGGCCCCGCCTTGAGCCCGAGGAGGGCCGAGTGCGGCTGTGCCCCTGAGCCGTGGCCAGCCAGGTTGCCGCGCCTTGAGCCCGCCCAGGGCCGAAGATGGCTGTGCACAGCCAGGTCGCCGCCCCTTGAGCCCGCCCAGGGCCGAAGATGGCTGTGCCCCTGCACCGCGAACGGCCGGCTGGCCCCGCCTTGAGCCCGAGGAGGGCCGAGTGCGGCTGTGCCCCTGAGCCGTGGCCAGCCAGGTTGCCGCGCCTTGA
Organism: Ashinkailepas kermadecensis; assembly: GCA_034440615.1. Taxonomy (NCBI): domain Eukaryota; kingdom Metazoa; phylum Arthropoda; class Thecostraca; family Neolepadidae; genus Ashinkailepas; species Ashinkailepas kermadecensis. The sequence continues at coordinate 37,947 of JAOTOM010002777.1, read as the reverse complement.
GCCCGCCCAGGGCCGAAGATGGCTGTGCACAGCCAGGTCGCCGCCCCTTGAGCCCGCCCAGGGCCGAAGATGGCTGTGCCCCTGCACCGCGAACGGCCGGCTGGCCCCGCCTTGAGCCCGAGGAGGGCCGAGTGCGGCTGTGCCCCTGAGCCGTGGCCAGCCAGGTTGCCGCGCCTTGAGCCCGCCCAGGGCCGAAGATGGCTGTGCACAGCCAGGTCGCCGCCCCTTGAGCCCGCCCAGGGCCGAAGATGGCTGTGCCCCTGCACCGCGAACGGCCGGCTGGCCCCGCCTTGAGCCCGAGGAGGGCCGAGTGCGGCTGTGCCCCTGAGCCGTGGCCAGCCAGGTTGCCGCGCCTTGAGCCCGCCCAGGGCCGAAGATGGCTGTGCACAGCCAGGTCGCCGCCCCTTGAGCCCGCCCAGGGCCGAAGATGGCTGTGCCCCTGCACCGCGAACGGCCGGCTGGCCCCGCCTTGAGCCCGAAGAGGGCCGAGTGCGGCTGTGCCCCTGAGCCGTGGCCAGCCAGGTGCCCGCGTCTTCATCCCGCTGAGCCTGCCGTTCGGACAAGTTCGCCCTACGAGTCACTCGCCGCTTCCATGTGGACGAAGAGGACTGCCGCTCGTAGACGTCCAGAGTTCCAACATGCAACACATCGCTTACTGGCTGCACCCTGAGCCCTGGAGGGCTGAAGATGGCTGTGCCCCTGAGCCGTGGAGAGCCAGGTGCCCGCGTCTTCATCCCGCTGAGCCCGCCGTTCCGACAAGTTCGCCCTACGAGTCACTCGCCGCTTCCATGTGGACGAAGAGGACTGCCGCTCGTAGACGTCCGGAGTTCCAACATGCAACACATCGCTTACTGGCTGCACCCTGAGCCCTGGAGGGCTGAAGATGGCTGTGCCCATGAGCCGTGGAGAGCCAGGTGCCCGCGTCTTCATCCCGCTGAGCCCGCCGTTCCGACAAGTTCGCCCTACGAGTCACTCGCCGCTTCCATGTGGACGAAGAGGACTGCCGCTCGTAGACGTCCGGAGTTCCAACATGCAACACATCGCTTACTGGCTGCACCCTGAGCCCTGGAGGGCTGAAGATGACTGTGCCCCTGAGCCGTGGAGAGCCAGGTGCCCGCGTCTTCATCCCGCTGAGCCCGCCGTTCCGACAAGTTCGCCCTACGAGTCACTCGCCGCTTCCATGTGGACGAAGAGGACTGCCGCTCGTAGACGTCCGGAGTTCCAACATGCAACACATCGCTTACTGGCTGCACCCTGAGCCCTGGAGGGCTGAAGATGGCTGTGCCCCTGAGCCGTGGAGAGCCAGGTGCCCGCGTCTTCATCCCGCTGAGCCCGCCGTTCCGACAAGTTCGCCCTACGAGTCACTCGCCGCTTCCATGTGGACGAAGAGGACTGCCGCTCGTAGACGTCCGGAGTTCCAACATGCAACACATCGCTTACTGGCTGCACCCTGAGCCCTGGAGGGCTGAAGATGGCTGTGCCCATGAGCCGTGGAGAGCCAGGTGCCCGCGTCTTCATCCCGCTGAGCCCGCCGTTCCGACAAGTTCGCCCTACGAGTCACTCGCCGCTTCCATGTGGACGAAGAGGACTGCCGCTCGTAGACGTCCGGAGTTCCAACATGCAACACATCGCTTACTGGCTGCACCCTGAGCCCTGGAGGGCTGAAGATGACTGTGCCCCTGAGCCGTGGAGAGCCAGGTGCCCGCGTCTTCATCCCGCTGAGCCCGCCGTTCCGACAAGTTCGCCCTACGAGTCACTCGCCGCTTCCATGTGGACGAAGAGGACTGCCGCTCGTAGACGTCCGGAGTTCCAACATGCAACACATCGCTTACTGGCTGCACCCTGAGCCCTGGAGGGCTGAAGATGGCTGTGCCCATGAGCCGTGGAGAGCCAGGTGCCCGCGTCTTCATCCCGCTGAGCCCGCCGTTCCGACAAGTTCGCCCTACGAGTCACTCGCCGCTTCCATGTGGACGAAGAGGACTGCCGCTCGTAGACGTCCGGAGTTCCAACATGCAACACATCGCTTACTGGCTGCACCCTGAGCCCTGGAGGGCTGAAGATGGCTGTGCCCCTGAGCCGTGGAGAGCCAGGTGCCCGCGTCTTCATCCCGCTGAGCCCGCCGTTCCGACAAGTTCGCCCTACGAGTCACTCGCCGCTTCCATGTGGACGAAGAGGACTGCCGCTCGTAGACGTCCGGAGTTCCAACATGCAACACATCGCTTACTGGCTGCACCCTGAGCCCTGGAGGGCTGAAGATGGCTGTGCCCCTGAGCCGTGGAGAGCCAGGTGCCCGCGTCTTCATCCCGCTGAGCCCGCCGTTCCGACAAGTTCGCCCTACGAGTCACTCGCCGCTTCCATGTGGACGAAGAGGACTGCCGCTCGTAGACGTCCGGAGTTCCAACATGCAACACATCGCTTACTGGCTGCACCCTGAGCCCTGGAGGGCTGAAGATGACTGTGCCCCTGAGCCGTGGAGAGCCAGGTGCCCGCGTCTTCATCCCGCTGAGCCCGCCGTTCCGACAAGTTCGCCCTACGAGTCACTCGCCGCTTCCATGTGGACGAAGAGGACTGCCGCTCGTAGACGTCCGGAGTTCCAACATGCAACACATCGCTTACTGGCTGCACCCTGAGCCCTGGAGGGCTGAAGATGGCTGTGCCCCTGAGCCGTGGAGAGCCAGGTGCCCGCGTCTTCATCCCGCTGAGCCCGCCGTTCCGACAAGTTCGCCCTACGAGTCACTCGCCGCTTCCATGTGGACGAAGAGGACTGCCGCTCGTAGACGTCCGGAGTTCCAACATGCAACACATCGCTTACTGGCTGCACCCTGAGCCCTGGAGGGCTGAAGATGACTGTGCCCCTGAGCCGTGGAGAGCCAGGTGCCCGCGTCTTCATCCCGCTGAGCCCGCCGTTCCGACAAGTTCACCCTACGAGTCACTCGCCGCTTCCATGTGGACGAAGAGGACTGCCGCTCGTAGACGTCCGGAGTTCCAACATGCAACACATCGCTTACTGGCTGCACCCTGAGCCCTGGAGGGCGGAAGATGACTGTGCCCCTGAGCCGTGGAGAGCCAGGTGCCCGCGTCTTCATCCCGCTGAGCCCGCCGTTCCGACAAGTTCGCCCTACGAGTCACTCGCCGCTTCCATGTGGACGAAGAGGACTGCCGCTCGTAGACGTCCGGAGTTCCAACATGCAACACATCGCTTACTGGCTGCACCCTGAGCCCTGGAGGGCGAAGATGGCTGTGCCCCTGAGCCGTGGAGAGCCAGGTGCCCGCGTCTTCATCCCGCTGAGCCCGCCGTTCCGACAAGTTCGCCCTACGAGTCACTCGCCGCTCCATGTGACGAAGAGGACTGCCGCTCGTAGACGTCCGGAGTTCCAACATGCAACACATCGCTTACTGCTCACCACATTCACACGAGACGCCGCTTCCATGTGGACGAAGAGACGCCGCTCGAGACGTCCGGGTCCAACATGCAACACATCGCTACTGGCTGCACCCTGAGCCCTGGAGGGCGGAAGATGACTGTGCCCCTGAGCCGTGGAGAGCCAGGTGCCCGCGTCTTCATCCCGCTGAGCCCGCCGTTCCGACAAGTTCGCCCTACGAGTCACTCACCGCTTCCATGTGGACGAAGAGCACTGCCGCTCGTAGACGTCCGGAGTTCCAACATGCAACACATCGCTTACGGTACGTATCACAAGTGACAAATTTCGAACAATTGTACAATTAGACGGTGCTAAACCGTTACTTCTCAGATCGACCGTGTACGGGGAAGTGTAGGTGCGAGTGGAATGTACTCGGTTTTACCGACACCGCCTCATTTACTGCAGAGATAAATGGCTATTCGTTTGCTTTGCGTGCAGGGACTAATTATCTTCCCAATTGTCATCAATTAATGACTATTTCAGGAATGCGATAGTGTAATGTATTGCAATGTGAGGTGAGTTAGAACGCCATTCACAATAGCCCCTGGCGGAATAGCGTTGCCTAAGGCATGCACGCGTCGAATTGGGTACACGTGCACAGCTGCATTTCTTAACTAATACGGCGTTCCAAAATTCCGCCAATCGGAGTGATACCCTCTGAATTTATCCTCAAACCGAAGGCATTCAGCTTGACCACATTAACCAAGGTAGAATCAACTCTTCATGAGCCATCGTCATGTTGGTGAATCTCCATTCGAGTGACTGAGATGATTGTGAATGTAGCGTTCTACGTTGGTGGCAAGTCGAGACGGCATTGTGCCCGCGGAGCGCGCCGTTCCGACAAGTTCGCCCTACGAGTCACTCGCCGCTTCGATTTGACCGTTCCGGAAAATTCCCGACTAAACAATTGTATTCAACAATTATGTTGGTAGTATGTGCGCATAGGTGTGCATGTAGGTGTGTGTGTGTGTGTGTGTGTGTGTGTGTGCATACATGTGCGAGCACGCTTGTAGGCGTGAGTGTCCCGCAGACGGGAAAGTAGCGAATGTTGCCATGATGGCGAGTGCTCGGTTGCATCTGGTATGCATGTGCATGGACGTGTGAACGTGCCTGGGCATGAACGAAGTCCGTTACACACAACGGCCTCTCGAGGTAGCAAGCTTTATCGCAAGCAAATGCGAAGTTTCTTTCTCCATGCAAAATTCCACTTGTATGCTTCCATTCAGAAGCTGTGTTTGTCCAATATAATTAAACCTGCCTACAAATTTAACACTGCTGCCTCGAGGGTGGGCGGACACGGTGTTTTGGATGCATCGTGATCTGTCCGTAATCTATTGTCGATTCCGAAGGCCACAGTGCATCCACAACTCCTTCCATCCTGCTCCGCGTGGCAGCCGCCCGGGAACTTGACACCAATATGATGTCATGCCAAGAGATGGAAAAACAAACCACGGTATGGCTGTTTACCTTCATGCATGTCACAAATCGTTTGGGGTGGGGTCGAAGAGATTGGTACTCTGGAAGCAACTATTTTTGGTTGCAAAAACTGTTACGCTCAATCTACCACTGGTTATGGTTGACGGTGAAGGTTAATAATAAACTCCACCCAGTGTTCATACAGTGGTTGTTCTGGTCACCACACCGTGTCTTGAATCCTACCGCGATAGCGCACGATTAGTAATAAATGTGTGGCTGATAAATGTTGTACGTTCTATGATAAATGTGTGGCTGATAATAAATGTGGCTGAGCTCCGTTCGTTGTTTTCTGGTTGTAAGCGTTTCAGCCAGACACACTGGTGGTGCAACGGCTACTCTTCAATGCACACTGAAGTGCTTTGATCTTTCACTTAGCAGACATCAGAATGGAACGTGTTCACCCATCAAATCGTGTGCATGCGACCAGCTGATTTTGTTGGAGAAAAAATGCGGATGTCTAAAATTTCCGCAATCGCAGTGATCCACTCTCAACTTCTCCTCCAGCCGAAAGCATTCAGCTGCATCAAATTAACGGAGGTAATTAATCAGCTTATCACAAACTATCACTCGAGTGACGCTTGGATCCACGATGTATCGCTGGCTTTGCTGGAGCCATCTGCATCGGGCGCATATTTAACGTTGCCGTAACACTAGGCAAGCTGCGGTGGGAAAGATTTTATACGTTAATATAATATGCGGCTCATGCAGGGAAATTGCAGCTGTGTTAATGGATATATATATAGCTGTGCGATCCTGCATCCGCCTAGCATGGTCGTGATCAAGGAATGGAACTGATGAAACGATCGGTGAAGGTGACCGGGTGGACCGCGGGAATGAGACCGGGGAATGTGGCCAGGTGAAATTTGGTACACACCTGGGAACGCTTGCATGCTATCTTTCATGGAGATGGAGATGGAGATGGAGATGGAGATGAATGGAAGATGGATGGATGGATGATGGATGGATGGATGGATGGATGGATGGATGGATGGATGGAGATGAGGAGAGAGGAGAGAGAGAGAGAGAGAGAGAGAGAGAGAGAGAGAGAGAGAGAGAGAGAGAGAGAGAGAGAGAGAGAGAGAGAGAGAGAGAGAGAGAGAGAGAGAGAGAGAGAGAGAGAGATGAGATGGAGATGGAGATGGAGTGGAGATGGAGGTGGAGTGGAGGTGGAGTGGAGGTGGAGGTGGAGGTGGAGATGGAGATGGAGATGGAGATGGAGATGGAGATGGAGATGGAGATGGAGATGGAGATGGAGATAGGGGTAGGGGTAGGGGTAGGGGTAGGGGTAGGGGTAGGGGGGTAGGGGTAGGGGTAGGGGTAGGGGTAGGGGTAGGGAGAGGGTAGGGGGCAGGGGTAGGGGTAGGGGTAGGGGTAGGGGTAGGGGTAGGGGTAGGGGTAGGGGTAGGGGTAGGGGTAGGGGTAGGGGTAGGGGTAGGGGTAGGGGTAGGGGTAGGGGTAGGGGTAGGGGTAGAGATAAGGGTAGATATAGGGGTAGAGATAGGGGTAGAGATAGGGGTCGAGATAGGGGTAGAGGAAGAGGAAGAGATAGAGGTAGAGATTAACGACGGGTTTGGTTGGGTTGGGTTTGGTTGGGTTTAGTTGGGATTGGTTACGTTTGGCTATGTTTGGTTAGGTTTGGTTAGGTTAGGTTAGGTTAGGTTTGGTTAGGTTAGGTTTGGTTAGGTTAGGTTTGGTTTGATTAGATTTGTTTATGTTTTGGAATAGGTTATGCTTGGTTATGTTTGGTTATGATCGTCTTTCAAACATTTCGCTTTGCGAAATGATGGGCCTCTAGTGTCACTAAAAGTCATAATAGGTCAACCCCGTGACATGTCGTTTGTCTTGTGGAATGGCTTTGGCAATATTAAAATATATGCCTTGGTTCCTTCAACAGAATTCGTGAGGAAAAACGCGCATAGCTTTCAAATCTGAAACTCATAAACTCTGGTCAGGTCACGTCGCAATGCTAGGTCAAGTAAGCTGAAACTTGAATACCACTAGTGCATTCATTTTGAAATAGACCAATGTCACTTCTCAGGGAAGCTGATATGATACGTGAACACCTTTGTAAGCTATCCGGCTTGTCACCTCGTGGCCTCACCTCAATTCACACAAGACAAAACAACAGTCAACAGACAAAACAACAGTCAACAGACAAAACAACAGTCAACAGACAAAACAACAGTCAACAGACAAAACAACAGTCAAAAGACAAATTGATTGAAAAAGCCCACTTCAACTTACGTCCAAGCGAGCATTGGTTGAAAAGTAATTCCACAGAAAGATTAAATCTTATTAAATAAGGCCAGATTGCACGAGATCAGATCATATAGGTTCACAGGATTCCCGTCCGTTCTCATCCCCTTCTGTGCCTGTACAGCTATGTCAATTCTCTTGTCCTGATTTCCTGGCGCCCCTGATGACGTCCTGTGCTAGGATTGATAAGTATTTATAAATTTGGCGCCATACACAAGACTGAATTGTGGTACGCTTCCAGTGACGAATACGTGGAATCACTTTAGATGCTAACCCGAGCACAAAACAAAAGCGAACAAAAAGAACCATCGTGGAAACCCGTCATGAAGCACCCGCCGCTAGTCTAGTATGATTCCCTGACCTTTCGGTAGCTCTTCGGCTAGCTCAGCGCGCCACCTAGGCTCAAATCTCCGAACTAAACATGCTCACAACCGCCATAGGCGGCGCTGCGTCTGCCGATGTTGGAAGGCTGATTCAAACCTCAAGGCCAAACGATGACAGGAAGCCGGTGACAAGCACAAGGTGAGGGTCGCCGGGCGGGGTCACGTGCCGACTTATCTGTCCATCTGTCTATGCACGGCCTCCCGTTTTCAGACACGCTGACGACGGCGTTGTGAAACGGGGAACGAAGGTTCGCTACTGCTCTCGAGACCCTCGAGTTCTGGCGGTCCAGGGACAAACTGGCGCCGCGCACACCCACTCCGAAGACACTGACGCTGGCGAGCTGCGCCCGAGGACCACGAGCTCAGGTTCACGCTCCGGAGGATACTTTTTTTTTTTTTTTGGTTTGTGGCCCAATTGGGGGGGGGGGTTTTTTGGGGTACGGGGGGGCCCCGACCGGCCGCCGCCTGAAGGATGAGATGGATAGGACCGACGCCAACAGCATCCATATGATATGATCACTTAGTGATGCATTGCAGTGTTTGTTGATGGTACTTACCAGAGAGGAGATGGAAGTGACGGTGTGTTTGCTGGGCGCTGGGACTGAGTGGCGCGGTCTGTGCTCCCCTGACCTGACCTGACCCAGCGGTGGTGCCACCTGGGTCACTGAGGTCAGCTGGCTGCACTGGCGGAGTTGAGATGAACTGGATGCATCGTGGCGAAGTCCACCGAGCAGCTGAAACAGAGTTAACACTGAATACAACATTGGTGAAGCTTTTAACGGAAAAATGAAGCTATATGAGTACGGTTTTGCTAAATGCCTTTATGCACGATATCGAAGTAGCCAAAGACTCATTTTATCTTCACTAAAGAACATCATACTATATCTTCACAGTATCTAGTATAAAGTTGCTCGATATCCACGCAAGTGTTCCAGGCATTCTCCTTGAAAAAAAACAGACAGAAAAAAGATTCAAGGCAGATTTTTCATTTACTACTTGCGTTTTGTTCTTAATATGCTGCAGTATATTGTCTGTATAGGCGATATAGGCATTCACTACCTAACGGGATAACGCAGCGCGATCTACGGATTATATCAGCGGTGTGTGCAGCATGCATCATTGCTCGAGCACCGACTCCATTCCTAAGTCCCAGTGTTGGAAGGAGAAAGTCACCTTGGAGAAAAGAATGAGGTAATAGCAGGCAGACAGAACTAGCTACAAAGTCAGGAAAAGAAGCTGATAACGAGACAGATAAAACAAGATTGAGAGTGAGAGGAAAAGCCACAGGAGAACATGTATATATATATATATATATATATATATATATATATATATATATATATATACATAGATAACTATGTATTATACTAATATATATATATATATATATATATGTATATATGCATGCATATATATATATATATATATATATATATATATATATATATATATATATATATATATATATATATATATACATATACATGCATATATACATATATATATATATATATATATATATATATATATATATATATATATATATACATATATATATATATATATATATATATATATATATATATATATATATATATATATATATATAAATATATATATATATAATATATATATATATATATATATATATATATATATATATATATATATATATATATATGCAGATAACGATGAATGAGTGATAAGCACCTGACAGATTACGGTTTCGTTGCCTGTACTGTATGCATCATGGTAATATTGCATCAGTAGCAAGGACTTCTATAACATGACCTGTTAAACACGCTGTCATATCGTTTCTAGCATGCGCATATCTGTAAAGAAAATATATCCCAATAACAACTACAAGTCCACCACTTCATGCGTTGAGTCACGCGTCTCTTGTCAGAATGGGCAACAACGTGACAAAGACGCTTATTTGCAGACATACGGCATAAAAACACGTTTATCATGACAGCGTCTGTCGGGCATGTGCAAGGAGCAGGGGCCAGGGTCATCTGTCGATACATGGTTACATATCGCTAGGAAAAAACTATGCTCAGTTACGGCAGTCGATGCCTCTTCATCTCCACCATAGATATCAGGTAAGGCATCCAGCCCGTGGATGTGGTGGCACGCCCATTAGTCCTCCTTACTCTTTGCACCCTTCTCTAACACATCCCGACGTTAGTAAGTGTCGAAATTGTGGCTGGCTCCACAACTTCATCGCTATCTTCAACAACGTGTTCTCTACTGGATCTCGATGCCACTATGCAGCTTCCGGATCGGACTGATGTTATTCTTTTCCAGGGCTTACTGTTACCTTCTTCTTACGCAGTACCACACAGCGCCCAACATCCAGCTTGCCCAACATCCAGCCAATTCATCCGCTCATACTCTGCGTCAGTACCTGCAGTGAGTGTGAGGTCCGTCGGCTTTATCGCACGACTTGCTGGCCAGCCGTTGCCTTGTGACGACTCAGGGAAGCTCAGTCTGAGACCATGAGACTGGTCGGCTGTATCGCACGACCTGCTGGCCAGCCGTTGCCTTGTGACGACTCAGGGAAGCTCAGTCTGAGACCATGAGACTGGTCGGCTGTATCGCACGACCTGCTGGCCAGCCGTTGCCTTGTGACGACTCGTGGAAGCTCAGTCTGAGACCATGGGACTGGTCGGCTTTATCGCACGACCTGCTGGCCAGCTGTTGCCTTGTCACGACTCAGGGAAGCCCAGTCTGAGACCATGAGGCTGGTCGGCTGTATCGCACGACCTGCTGGCCAGCTGTTGCCTTGTGACGACTCAGGGAAGCCCAGTCTGAGACCATGAGGCTGGTCGGCTGTATCGCATGACCTGCTGGCCAGCTGTTGCCTTGTGACGACTCATGGAAGCTCAGTCTGAGACCATGAGGCTGGTCGGCTGTATCGCACGACCTGCTGGCCAGCTGTTGCCTTGTGACGACTCCGTCCGATGACACAATGGTGGCCGTGACGGGGGTCAGTGGTGTGACGAGTCGCGGTCACCGCCTCCCCCCGCCCCCCTGTACCGGCCGCATGCCCCACAGGCAGGACATCGACTACATGGAGAGACGTGGTGGGAAACAGCGCGTGCTCTAAGGATGTTTGCATTTCAGTCGCAGCTGGCAACTGCTCATTGGTCTGATACTTCTCGGACGAGATGAGGTTAAATTCAAAAGCGCTCTTTCAATTATTAAGGTATTTAAATGGTGACATTATCGAAAAACCTTGAGAGATGCATTGACAGTCCGCGTCACATGTTTATGCTTGAGCAGCTCTTGAATAGTATCTGATGATAACCATCAAATACTTACGTTTATCTTCTGGTTTAAGTATTTCACTGCAGAAATTAGGACTTCCTTGGGAAGCAAATAATTCTGACATAGACACGTATGTACAAATCGAACAAGAATGGAGCCAATACGTACCAGTGCTGAGAATGCAACAATTGCACTGTTTCATTTCTACATAAAATGAACAGTTATTTTTGTAAGACATGTAGTGTTCTTCAGCAATATATATGCATACGCATAGTTTGCAGCGAAGGAATTGCCAAGATCTCTCGGCAGCAGTTTCTTTGTCCGGTCTCCTACACAAGGTCTGCTCAATGTCGCCTGTCCCACTTCTTACCATCATTCTTCCAGCGCAATAAACGTCAACGAAGTCTAGTGGTGACGCTCAATCGCCTACTAGATCATCACAGAAACCCTGCACCTTGACGTTGCAATGGTGTTTTTATCCAGGTTGTGCGAGATAAAAGTCACGTCTCGGCCCCTACCGCAGCAGTGACGGTTTTTCATCTCCGGTCTGGTGGTGTTCCGCCTTCTTCACAAACATAACCTTGAAATGCACCGAGCCTTAATTGCCATGGCCCCTTTTACGATGTAGACAAGCTGCCGTGCAAGTGCTAAGACCGGTCAGGCGAATGGAAATGCTCCTCAGGAGAGAGATGAACAGTAAACATGTAGGTGCAACGTTTACGAGTGTTAGGAAAGTCGGAAGAGGCGTGTTTGCAGGCACTTTGATTGCCGGATTATGCATTCGCTAAGTCGGCGACCAAAGCCAAAAGAAGCGAAGATCCTTGGGAGAACAAAGTACGCCAGGCAGCCGGGTGTATTTGTATCTGTCGGTATGTCTGATCTCGGCACGGTCGGTCGTCAGCCGTCGCCGTGCGAGCACATAGCGGCGCGTGAAAGCGGTCGGCAGCGACACGTGGGAGCGGTCGGCAGCGGCACGTGAGATCGGTTGGCAGCGACACGTGAGATCGGTTGGCAGCGGCACGTGAGATCGGTTGGCAGCGGCACGTGAGATCGGTTGGCAGCGACACGTGGGAGCGGTCGGCAGCGGCACGTGAGATCGGTTGGCAGCGACACGTGAGATCGGTTGGCAGCGGCACGTGAGAGCGGTCGGCAGCGGCACGTGGGAGCGGTCGACAGCGGCACGTGAGATCGGTCGGCAGCGGCACGTGAGATAGGTTGGCAACGGCACGTGAGACCGACGGCGGTGTGTCGCCGGAAGGTCAGCGCTGATTGTGCACACCGCCGGCGCGCCTGATCCGGCCCCGGTGAGCGGGATTACGGCGGCGGCTTTGTCGGCGTGGATCGCGTCGCCTGCCCCCGGCCACGGTCGACAACGGTGCCGGCCACCGCCCCACAATGGAGCACAATGGAGGTCTGCACGTGGCACAGAGCGGCCGGTCCAGGGCACAGCAGGAGCCGGTCTGAAGCACAGCAGGAGCAGGGGACCGTCTGAAGCATACGGAGGCCCAGTCCGAAACGGCGACGAGATCTGATGGCACAACAAGACCCGGTCCACGATGAGCTGAATTTGTTGGCCGAGGGCGCGCACTCCCTTCTTCTGTCCACCTGGGCCCTATATCTTTCCCGCATGTCAGCTGGTCTCGTGATTTCCCCTACATCACAGCACAGCCACGTGATCGAATGAGTCCCGGAGTTAGCCAGCTCTGTCGGCTGGCTGTGCGGGGCCATCCCTTTGTCGCCAAACGGTCCGACCTTCGATCCGATCTGACCCCATCCGACGGAACCGGCGGCTTCAACGCAGGCGCACGGGGAGCGATCCATTGATGATGCTTCGTGGAAGCGTCGGTCTCAGCTGTCTCAGCTGAACGCCTCAACCCATATGACGGACCATCCGTGCTGGCGGTCCTCGAGCCGACGGACCACCTACGAAGGCGGTCCCCGGTCCGACGGACCATCTGCGGCGGCGGTGTCCAGTCTGACTGACCACCTGCGACGTCAGTCTCCGGTCGAATTGATCATCTGCGGCCTCCATCCCCGATCTGACGGACCATCTGCGACGTCAGTCTCCGGTCTGACAGACCACCTGCGACGTCAGTCTCCGGTCTGATTGATCATCTGCGGCCTCAATCCCCGATCTGACGGACCATCTGCGACGTGGGTGGGCGGGCCGGCGCGGCCGCCGGGAGCGGCGGGCGCAGATGTCGGCACCAGATGTCGGCACCAGATGTCGGCACCAGATGTCGGCACCACCCATCTCCGCAGGAATAAGCCGGGCGGCACCGGCTATCAGACTATCAGACGTCATCTGCGCCCCGGGCGACGGCGCTGAGTGATGTCGCCGGACTCTGGGCGGCGCGACCGCTGCGCCTGGCGACATGACTCCCCACGCGGCTGGGATCACGCCAGACGTACGGCGCTGAGTGGTGTCGCCGGACGCTGGGCGGCGCGACCGCTGCGCCCGGCGACATGACTCCCCACGCGGCTGGGATCACGCCAGACGTACGGCGCTGAGTGGTGTCGCCGGACGCTGGGCGGCGCAGCCGCTGCGCCTGGCGACATGCCCCCCACGCGGCTGGGATCACGCCAGACGTACGGCGCTGAGTGATGTCGCCGGACGCTGGGCGGCGCGACCGCTGCGCCTGGCGACATGACTCCCCACGCGGCTGGGATCACGCCAGACGTACGGCGCTGAGTGGTGTCGCCGGACGCTGGGCGGCGCAGCCGCTGCGCCCGGCGACATGACTCCCCACGCGGCTGGGATCACGCCAGACGTACGGCGCTGAGTGGTGTCGCCGGACGCTGGGCGGCGCAGCCGCTGCGCCTGGCGACATGACTCCCCACGCGGCTGGGATCACGCCAGACGTACGGCGCTGAGTGGTGTCGCCGGACGCTGGGCGGCGCGACCGCTGCGCCTGGCGACATGACTCCCCACGCGGCTGGGATCACGCCAGACGTACAGCGCTGAGTGGTGTCGCCGGACTCTGGGCGGCGCGACCGCTGCGCCCGGCGACATGACTCCCCACGCGGCTGGGATCACGCCAGACGTACGGCGCTGAGTGGTGTCGCCGGACGCTGGGCGGCGCAGCCGCTGCGCCCGGCGACATGACTCCCCACGCGGCTGGGATCACGCCAGACGTACGGCGCTGAGTGGTGTCGCCGGACGCTGGGCGGCGCAGCCGCTGCGCCCGGCGACATGACTCCCCACGCGGCTGGGATCACGCCAGACGTACGGCGCTGCCACTGGCCGGCAGCCACCCGGATCACCCCGGTATTCACGCGACATCACCTCTGGCGGATCACGTCGTGACCGGCCACCTGTAACGCGCACCAGCGGGCTCGTGCGGGCCCGCCGCTGTAGCCGTCGTGACCGGCCACCTGCAATGTGCACCAGCGGGCTCGTGCGGGCCCGCCGCTGTAGCCGTCGTGACCGGCCACCTGCAATGTGCACCAGCGGGCTCGTGCGGGCTCGCCGCTGTAGCCGTCGTGACCGGCCACCTGCAATGTGCACCAGCGGGCTCGTGCGGGCTCGCCGCTGTAGCCGTCGTGACCGGCCACCTGCAATGTGCACCAGCGGGCTCGTGCGGGCCCGCCGCTGTAGCCGTCGTGACCGGCGACCTGCAATGTGCATCAGCGGGCTTGTGTGGGCCCGCCGCTGTAGCCGTCGTGACCGGCCACCTGTAACGCGCACCAGCGGGCTCGTGCGGGCCCGCCGCTGTAGCCGTCGTGACCGGCCACCTGTAACGCGCACCAGCGGGCTCGTGCGGGCCCGCCGCTGTAGCCGTCGTGACCGGCCACCTGTAACGCGCACCAGCGGGCTCGTGCGGGCCCGCCGCTGTAGCCGTCGTGACCGGCCACCTGCAATGTGCACCAGCGGGCTCGTGCGGGCCCGCCGCTGTAGCCGTCGTGACCGGCCACCTGCAATGTGCACCAGCGGGCTCGTGCGGGCCCGCCGCTGTAGCCGTCGTGACCGGCGACCTGCAATGTGCACCAGCGGGCTCGTGCGGGCCCGCCGCTGTAGCCGTCGTGACCGGCCACCTGCAATGTGCACCAGCGGGCTCGTGCGGGCTCGCCGCTGTAGCCGTCGTGACCGGCCACCTGCAATGTGCACCAGCGGGCTCGTGCGGGCTCGCCGCTGTAGCCGTCGTGACCGGCCACCTGCAATGTGCACCAGCGGGCTCGTGCGGGCCCGCCGCTGTAGCCGTCGTGACCGGCCACCTGCAATGTGCATCAGCGGGCTCGTGCGGGCCCGCCGCTGTAGCCGTCGTGACCGGCGACCTGTAACGCGCACCAGCGGGCTCGTGCGGGCCCGCCGCTGTAGCCGTCGTGACCGGCGACCTGTAACGCACACCAGCGGGCTCGTGCGGGCCCGCCGCTGTAGCCGTCGTGACCGGCCACCTGTAACGCGCACCAGCGGGCTCGTGCGGGCCCGCCGCTGTAGCCGTCGTGACCGGCCACCTGCAATGTGCACCAGCGGGCTCGTGCGGGCCCGCCGCTGTAGCCGTCGTGACCGGCGACCTGTAACGCGCACCAGCGGGCTCGTGCGGGCCCGCCGCTGTAGCCGTCGTGACCGGCGACCTGTAACGCACACCAGCGGGCTCGTGCGGGCCCGCCGCTGTAGCCGTCGTGACCGGCCACCTGTAACGCGCACCAGCGGGCTCGTGCGGGCCCGCCGCTGTAGCCGTCGTGACCGGCGACCTGTAACGCACACCAGCGGGCTCGTGCGGGCCCGCCGCTGTAGCCGTCGTGACCGGCCACCTGTAACGCGCACCAGCGGGCTCGTGCGGGCCACTCTGCGGCCGGCCAGCTCCGAGTCGCGTGACCTTCGACTTCCGGACCCGTGCGACTGGGCGGCTGCGGTTGCGCGGTCGGTGCGAATGGCGCGGCCGTGCGAGCGCTTCCGCGCCGGCCGGCGCCGCGAGCACGGCCGTGCTCCAGCACCGCGGCCACTGGCGCCTGTCGTGTGTATGCAAACAGCAGCCGCAGCTCAGTTACTTGTAAGAGTGCGCCGCGCTCACAAGTCGCTACCCTCGATACCGTGGGAGTCCGCCTCTCTGGGAAGCCGGCAAAAATCACCGCCACAGACTAGACGGCTCTGGGAAAGTCAGCAACAAACTGGCCAATTACGTTGAGCGGGTGAATGAATTAAAGTACAGCAATCTGCGGTATGCTGGTTGGTTAATGGAGTGAAGCCTCTTCAGCCAGTTGGAGCGATTTCAAAACTACGGGATGAGTGGAAGACAGACAAAGTAGTATGCAGAGAAAGACAACAGCGAAGTGGCGTGACGCAGCGCCAAGTGGGCGGACGCGGTGGGGCGCTATGCAGCATACAATGTGAAGACACACCCAGGTCCTGAACACAGTGACGCAGGCTCCATATTTCAATGTCAGCAGACAACGAACCGCGCCAGGATATTCTGCATATTGCAGGGGACCAACGCTGAGGACAGCGCGTTGTGTGCAGATCCTTGAGCATGCGCAACGAACGTTCCAACCCCGTGCCGGTGCGGTGCCTCGCAGTGCGTGGGTAGCCAATTATATACTGACTGGCAGTTAATATTATGGGCCGAATCTAACGCGAGGTCAGTGGAGCTCCGCACGCCTGAAGCGTCCCTTCAGTCTGACTACCTTAGCCTACACTTCCTGCGTACTAAGTGTGTCCATAAAACGTGTCTGTCTATCTCGATGAGCCGCCTACCAGGCGGCATGACATGCGAAGGTCCCCAGCCAAAAAATGCCCCCTGTACTGTGGCCTTGCCGATGGCAACAGGCATCCAGACATCTGGGCTCCACCGTGCGCCTCACCAGGCTCGCCTATGCCCACCAGGAGGTACCATCAGAAGATGGCACGTGCCCGTCCTCATTTTCTAGATTGTCTCATTTTCCTCAAGATCAGTTTTCACCAAAAGTATAACTATATTCATCAGTAGCGATGGTGTGCCTATCAGGAGCTGCACTGCATCGACCAGGAGTGCTGTACCCACCAGAAGCTGTGTTGTATACCTAAAGAGCAGTGTCGTGTCCATCAGGAGCGGTGGAACATCCATCAGGAGTGGTGTAGGATCCATCAGGAGTGGTGTTGTATCAAGCAGGAGCGGTGCTGTGTCTACCGAGAGCAGTGTTGCACTACTAGGAGCAGTGTCATATTTTCATGCTGTATGTTGTACCGATTAAAAGTTGTGCTATACAGTGTCCATCAGGAGGATCCTGTCTATTGGAAGCAGCGCTTCGCCGATCAGGAATTAATTGCCGTCAGGACCATCCATGGTAAGTCGATTAGGACGCCTGTCGGTGAGGGGCGTCTGACAAACGACGGGCTCGTGTCGTCATGCCAAGGTCGAGCTGAGCTTATCACGTCCTCGCGTCCCCAGCCGACCGTTACGTGCACCAGGCGTCTCCCGGGAACCGTGATCAGAGTCGGAGGCAGCCTCTTCCCGATGGGTTGATACGAGGATTGGGTCCATGCCGGTGTTAGACACCCATCACGCTATCTACCCGCCACCTGGCACGGATGTCAGGTGCCGGCTGCGGTGCGAGGTGTATTGCAGGCTGCCCGCGTGCGGGAATGCCATCACAAACCCCTTTCTTTGAACAGACTTAGGGTGCGTCAGGAAAAATAGAATGATGTTGTTTGTAGATCTGAAGCTGAAAAGATCAGACCTGCCCTTTAGTGAGAAAATTAGAATTTGAAATGCTGTACTACGATGTGAAACGTTGTTCAGAGTTGCTCGTAGGCGGAAATGCCGCTGCTAACATTTTTCTTTAAACACATTAACAGCACATCACAAGGAATACTGTGATATAAATTGGCAACCAACAAAACAAAATTAAGACAACATCTGACTGTAGGTGAAGGAAATAGAACGCTGAAAACTGTAACAAAGAAATTATTACTACTTCGAAAGCATTTCGGCCAGGCCGGGCCGGGTATGTCCGGTGTACGTATGTACTATGTACATACGTACATACATGAGGACTCGATCGTACATACGTACATACATGGGAGACTCGATCAGGCTTCGTCCTCGCTCGTGATAAAGAAGAGGCATTGAAGCCCTTATGTGCCCTTCAGGAACATCTTGCACATTTTCAACAACTTATGACATCCTCCGTCAAGAATCGATGAAGGTCTGGTGACTTTCAAAAGCGTTACCGCGTACAAAGTTAATTCCTTTAGAATTCGGAGAAAAACAATTCACTTTTCTTCCAGGAAGTGGCCACTTCCTGCACTTTTTTTTAGTACAGGGTATTTTGGCAGCAATTTACCAATTTGTTTTTTTTTCCCCCTGGCAACACAATTTGCTTCTATTCGTTTACCAACACAATGTTCTCTTCGATGTCATTGAAAGATGTATTTAGTCTGCTCACTTTGTAATCACATGAGTTGAAAAACGTTCTCGGGCTGGAACGCATATTGGCTCCCGGCATATGTTATTAGTTATGTCATTGCTCTACGAAAGAAAAGCAAATAGTAAAAATAACATAACTCATGCCTCTGTCCACAAACATTTGGCAGATCACCTGCCTGCCATTTTCCCTCCCACCCCGTAGATCCGCTAGTGGCCTGGTGGGACCTCACCTTTCTGTACTTGGCGTTCTTCTCGTTGTTCCTGGCCTGCCACTTGGCGGTGTGATCGTACGCCTTGAAGGAGGAGCAGTCGAGCGGATGGCCAGTCTGCTTCACCAGGTCTAGTGAAGCCACTGGCGACGGTACGCTCGCCGTCAGGCCCTCCCTCGGCCGGAAACTCTCCCTCGGCAGGAAGATGATGTCGTTGGCCACGACGCTCATGTTCACCGAACTGCAACAGCAAGGCAGCCCATCTTCACTGGTCTGTAGTAGGGTGTGCACTAGCTCACGTTCACGAAGTTGCAACAGCAGGACAGCTCATATTCACTGATCTACAATAGCGTGACATACCAGCTCATGTTCACGAAACTGCAACAGCAGGACAGTTCTTTTTCACTCGTCTGTTATAGCAGGACGAACCGGGTAATGTTGATAGAAATGCAGCATGACAGCCCAGTCCGCAACTGCATCAGTAGCCCAGTTCGAAAGTCTGAGTAAGAGACGTGACACAGCATGATGGTGAAGCCACCGCCACGGGCATGCCCAGCCGGCCAAGTGTAGCGCACGTGGCGAACACCCACCACACTCGCGGGTCAGGAGAGGCGAGACATCACGGTCCAATGTATGCTGCATGACACACGTGGCGGACACCCACCACACTCGCGGGTCAAGAGAGGCGAGACATCACGGTCCAATGTATGCTGCATGACGCACGTGGCGGACACCCACCACACTCGCGGGTCAGGAGAGGCGAGACATCAAGGTCCAATGTGCGCTGTATAACGCACGTGGCGGACAACTGGCACCCGCGCTCGGTGGGTCAAGAGAGACGAGGCATCACGACGCTCTCGAGCCCGACTTCGTGACTATCCTAGCCGGGTCGCCGCCAGTTGTTCTTTCGATAATCCGCAGCTGGATAACGCAGTCACAGGAAGCTGCTGGGGAAAACTGACGTGCTTGATATTCGGTTCGCTAGGAAAACCGGCGTATACGTCATCATATCTCAGTATGTTAGCGGCAGAGACAAGCTGATCACAAAGCGCATAGCTTGTCCACACATAACACGCACATAACTAATCATATTTTAACTTTTGGTGTACTTTGCATTCTCTAGAGCCCATACTGCGTCATCGGCCAACTGTATTCCATATAGGTTCACACATGCGTCCGTATGCTTCTCTCCCCTCAACATCGGTCGTCAGAATTAATTAGCTGACAGTCGTGTTCATTGACTGTACACGAGCAACGTTATGTCAGGAATTATCTGGGAACTGCGATGACAAAGCATCCCAATGTCCATCTCTGTAGTTCGGTGCGGGCAAGTTCGCCGGATACTTCTCGAGTTTGGCAAAACAGGCGTTGCTTGGACGGGGCGGATGTCCTGAGGTGACAGCCGAGTGGCACTCAGTTCCATAAGGCAGTGGGGCTTGGGCGGGGCGGATGTCCTGAGGTGACAGCCGAGTGGCGCCCAGTGAACACGGAGCGGACGACAAGCTGCTGCGATCCGACCTTGACCGGCTGACCGGCTGACCTTCCTCCGCAGACAGCCCTGTACTGACGCCGTCAAGATGCAGCAGATACATGCATCAGTGCGCTTATACTATGCAAGTTGGAGTATCCTGATAGTTACTCGCCTCAAAAGTTATGTAAATGTCGAGACCGGTTAACATGAGAGAGTTGGATTCACTTGTCCGACACAGCGGGGCGATTACGAAAGCAGTGTTCCGTCCGTCCCCCCGTTCACCTTGTCACTAAAGGAATTTCAAATAAACGCGAGGTCAGATATCTGGCAGCTCAGTGACGGCTGATTCTGATTCAACGCCGTAGTAGAAAGAGACGCAACTATTCAGATCAAACATCATCGATATGTCCAATGCCTGTCCACTTTGTCGCCGACGGTCACACCTTCCCAACAAGTGTCCACTGTGTTAGTGGAGTCTGTGGAGTGTTAGTGGAGTAGAGTGGAGTGGAGTAGTCTGTAAAACAAAATTGCTACCTACTACTTCTTTCCGTCATCTTTTCAATGAGAGGGGTGTAGTTAGCTTGTATAACATATCGATAACAACACGCGAAGTGTTGCGGTTTTATGGGCATTAAATTGTGATGCTCTGCGGGATAGCGAAAGGGATATGCACTAATAGTATGGATATTTGCATTATTTATTTGTATATATTGAATATTGTTGATGTACTTCGTCTTAATTTATTGAAAACAAACATCGGAACTTCTTATTGAAGTCGGTTCTTTGTAATATCGTCTCGGGTTTCTGGACCGGTACCAGTATGGTCGCAGTGTGGTTTCTGATGAAGACAATGAACGTAATGTAGTGGGTGGTACTGGCTTCCTGGAAGCCGGTTTGTTCACATGAATTGGCAGGCGTGCATGGCATTAATGGACATGGCAATCCCAAACACTTTTCAATTTGACTTATGGCTGAAGACTGATGATAGCACATTATTCGCATCAGGAATCCGAGTGAATGAATCGCTCATGACGATGGTGTTGACATGTGCACGACAGTCCCCAGACATGCATGCCGCTATTGGTCACTAATAGGCACTTTGGTGATTGTGATATCAGGGCCGTAATTTGAAACATGAAATGGTCAGTGCACTGTGACACCGCATATTCTTACATCATGTGTACAACGCAGAGTTCTAAGTGGTGGATTGCTTACTTTTTATATGTTAATGCTTGCATGTGCTTTATAGCAAGCCATGTAAATATCCTTTTGCTTACATACACATATACACATATATGCGTGTGAGTGCGTAAGTATGTGTGTACGTATGTGTGCATGTGTGTGCGTATGTGTGTGTATGTGTGTGTGTGAATGTACTGTTTAAAAAAAATACAAGGATGCAATGGTGCGCTTAAAAATGTTCCATTGAATATTCAGCGGTGCAAAAATAAGCCTGTTTGCAACACATTGAGACGCTTAAGCCTTCAATTGCATAACTATGTTGCCATCGGATGAATCTGTCAAAACTACGCTACAATATCCCAGCTCAGTTTGGTAAGACTTCTGCTGGATAGTTCAGAGAAGACTACATGGCATGCGCACATGAAACCTGACATTCCATTTGTCCGCAATACTGAGCGAAGTATGTGCTACTGATGAATATTCGGCTCCGATGCTACAGGCATCGGAGGCATCGGTTGCTGGATCCTTCACTACTCAATTAGCGCCAAGCCAGAGAACCTCACCGTTGTTCTGTCTTGAAACTCGCAAAGTTTCAGGTCGAATTAAACCGCCCAACGCCAGTCGTCAAACGTTGCATAGCCAAGGGCTAAAAGAAAAGAAAAACACATCGCAGCCAAATTGCAACCAGCCAAGCTGAGATCCACAATCCCAACTTCAAACACGAGTAGATGTTGCACACCACAACACGTCACTCCGAATGGAGATCCGCTGAGCCCCGTGCACTGATGGTGAGCGGCTGTAGTAGAATCTGGTACGGTTATATTATTATTAGGCATGGTTATATTACGAATTATTATATTCAAAAGTTGCGGGGCATGTGGTTATGAGCATCCGTGCAGGCCTGCCCAAATGCATTTGCGAAAGCTTCTTCCGACATGCGACAGACACAATGTTGGACTGTTTTAATTTAGACAGGCATGTGGCAAGTGTCACGACGCCCGGATATCAGCTAATTATCGATGCTCGATTATTTTCACGATGATCCGCGTGGCCGGGAAAATGCAAATCCGACAAATCGCGCGAACACAAGCTCCAATCTCACACGGAAAGAGTTGACCTGACTCATACGGCACTGACTCTGCACTCAGTAAATGCAACCATAGCCGTTCTGCAGGGTTATTTACGAGCAATGCAGTAAATGCAGTATTCAGAAGTCAACTATCGTGATATGCGGAGCCAGAGTGCCGAGTTCCCTTCTGAGTCATCGCAGCAGACATCATATGCACGCCGCTCGCCTGTGGAAAACCCATTGAGGAAGCCGACCACCAGCCTGTTTTGTGAACACAAATGATACGGCAGGCTGTGACAGGTGTCTGCACTTCCGCTGTTTCACATGACCAAAACTGGGGGAGGCACGCTGTCGGCCAGCCTGCGACGGAGATGGAAGACAGACGCTGATTGGTCACCATTGTCTGGGGATGGAGTGGCACGACCGCGTCGTGTGCTAGCGACGTTTTTTCGGTCATTGTGCCGAAATTGCGTTAAATATTGCGAAATTGCGAAATTGCGAAATTGCGTTGCATGCCGCATTAGTGACATTGTCAAGACCGCTTCTTCATCGGCAAAATTTGTCATCAAAATCTGTAGAATCCATAATCAAGTAGAAAAGCAGTAAAAAACTGCCCCATCATTGTCACTACGGGGTCAGTTTGCAATCAAGATACTCTGTATGCAGAAATTGGCATGCTGGATACGAATGATTTCACACAGTAGGCCAGCAACATTTTTAGATGAAAGAGGGGAATGGAGAAAACACGATATTAATTGTCCAATATGTAAACCACCGGTCGAAAGCTGGCAGGACAATGGAGGATTATGAGCTCAGACCCAGTAGCTAGAAAAGCATATCGCTGTTCACAAAGGAAATTGGAGAGAGGAGGCAAAAATGGTGTTTTTTTTTCTTCTTTTCGAACCAGTCTAGTAATATGGGTTTTAAAAGCCCGGAGATACTATCCTCCTCTGGAGCCAAGCATACTCAGGAATGTTTTAAGTGATGGAGTAACACAGTACTCTAGTTCGATTCACTTTTTGGACGGAAAATATGAAATGGAAATGCTTTAAGATAATCGACTGCACTGCATGAGTGGAGGCCATGGGTGGTTGGGATGGTGGAACTGGACCCACTACACGAAGCAAATGTAACAGTATGTCTATAGCATAAGCAAGATATAATGGGAAGAATTAATTGTTTATCCCAGGTCACAGAAGAGATATTCACTAGTGCTGCGATGACACTGCCGGATCCCACCGGCTAGTTAGTGTGATGAACAACTGGTGAGTGCTAACTTCAAATAGAGTATATATATATATATATATATATATATATATATATATATATATATATATATATATATATATATATATATATATATATATATAGATATATATATATATATATATATATATATATATATATATATATATAAATAAATATATATGTACATATATATATATATATATATATATATATATATATATATATATATATATATATATATATATATATATATATATATACGGAAGCCAATTCCCCATATTTGAAGGCATTCAGGCTCAATTTTTCGCCACAACATTACACGAAGATAGATTGACAAATCTCCCCGATTTTGCATCCTGCGAATGAAGAGTGCAATATTTTCATTTCTACGGCAAATATCCAGGGGCGCACAAACTAACTCAGACATCGGGCGGAAATGAAGCCATTAAAGTTTGTTTTTCCATTGCAGCGTCATACGGTTGATGTTACCATGTTTAGACGGAAGCAGCTGTTCCGTCCTGTTTCCTCTACAGTGTCATACGATTGATGTATCCATGGTTAGACGCAAGCAGCAGCTCCATCTTTTTTTCCCACTCTGCTTCTTATCTGATGGAACTTAGCAAGGGACTCGAATAACATGCTAACTGCAGGGGCAAATTGCCCCCTGCCCCTGTGATCGCAAAGTTCCAGTTTTCAGGGAGAACGTCGGTTAAACTAACACAATACTTAATCTTCCCGCATATTTCTGGAGCGCCCCTGTGGAAAAAAAGTGTTAAGCGGATTCCTGAATTTAGTAATTGAATACTACCCGGAAGGCGCTTACGACGCGGAGTGACATATGGGGAGGGGGCTACAGCAGTTCTGTCATACGAGGTGTGACCATGGCTGAGAAGTGACAACCTTGCATTTATCACATTGAAAACACATGCCCTTCCAAATTACCGACAGCTAAATTTGCCACTGCCTATACATCACTTAAATTATGCTGGGGAGTTTATTATGCCAGGGTGTGTTTAAAGGTTAAGACAAGACGATGGTCCGGCCACACAGAATGGGTGTCGGCACAGATTTTGAGATGGAACGAAGGCTTGTTTCGTCGATTTTTTTACCATGCAACACCACAGGCGAAATGCTAAATTTTACCAAGTGTGGGGACGTGTCTCTCGTCTCCGGTCGTGGTGCCTCCCATGACCCGCAGAGTCGCTCATCCGCTCAGGCGGACCTTCCCAACACAATCTTGGCTTTGCTGTTAAATCTTCTCAATAAATGTCAGAACATTTTGTCCGAGCTTAATAATTGAGTCCGGATCCCATCAGGTTGTTCAAGGGGAGTGGGTAATACACACTGTTGCTTAAGGGGAGTGGGTAATAAACACGGTTGTTTAAGGGGATTGGGTAATAAACAATCATAACTCCTTGGACCAGCTTCTTGTCTCATTGTTAGACGCATAAAACAATGGGATGGGCACAAGCTATCGCTTGATGCACACAACTCTTATATTTTTTTTTAGAAGGGAACATCTATAGTTATATATACGATACCAGCTTCCCCGACCTTAAGCTATTCGAGTCTCTTTTATGGCCTCTTCCGATACACCGGCATGCAATACTGTGCAGCATAACTCCAGCCCACACAACTTGTGCTTTAACATTGGTGTACAGTCGTCAAGCAGGCCAACTAATGTCGATTGGGTCGCTCCCGCGCAAAACTCCGTATCTCCTATCCCTCACCAGCCTTCCCTGTCTTCCGGTGACGTCACCAATATTCGTTGCCACCGACATTGAGCGTCTCCCCACTTTAGCGGTATCTCCTAACCCTCACCAGCCTTTCCTGTCTTCCGGTGACGTCACAATATTCGTTGCCACCGACATTGAGCGTCTCCCCACTTTAGCGGTATCTCCTAACCCTCACTAGCCTTCCCTGTCTTCCGGTGACGTCACCAATATTCGTTGCAACCGACATCGAGCGTCTCCCCACTTTAGCGGCGGAGTGCTCGACCTGATGCACAGCCTTGGGTTGTAAAGTGTACCCGTTAACGTATCCAGACGGCGTACGCTGCACACACCGTGTATGGACACTGGACAGCCGACAGCGTCTGCCCGTGGACGGCCACCACAGACGCCGCCGCCGCCGACGCCGCCGCCGCGGACCGCCGTCAGACGTGCATCATTAGCAGCCGCTTCAGAGCCAGCATTGCTCAGTCAACCGTACCGTGCCAAATCAAAGGCGCGTGCTGCGTCGAAGCTGGAGACGACCATGGGACGACTTCACTGGCCGACGCCGGTGTCCGAGACCGACTTTCACCTGCACCGTCGCCGGCCATGGTCTGAGTGGTGCCGGCCGGGCAATCTTTGGCTCGGTGAACTTGTCCGCTGATCATTGCGATAGCGATCTCCACTGATTGCCGGTGGAACAGCGGATACTGGGTGGCCACCACTGGCTGCGGGTAGTACACACGGGTAGTACACACCAGACGGGTAGTACACACGGTAGTACACACCAGACGGGTAGTACACACGGGTAGTACACACCAGACGGGTAGTACACACGGGTAGTACACACCAGACGGGTAGTACACACGGGTAGTACACACCAGACGGGTAGTACACACGGGTAGTACACACCAGACGGGTAGTACACACGGGTAGTACACACGGGTAGTACACACCAGACGGGTAGTACACACGGGTAGTACACACCAGACGGGTAGTACACACGGGTAGTACACACCAGACGGGTAGTACACACCAGACGGGTAGTACACACCAGACGCAACCAAGCTTGTCTCGCAGTTGTGTCAGCTTTGTCTACGTCTGGCCTTGCAGTGTCTCGGTCGTCTTGTTGCAGCGGCCTCAGTCTGGCCTTGTAGTGTCTCGGTGGTGTTGTTGCAGCGGCCTCAGTCTGGCCTTGTAGTGTCTCGGTGGTGTGTTGCCATCTGGCCTCGCAGTGTCTCGGTGGTCTTGTTGCAGCGGTCTCAGTCTGGCCTTGCAGTGTCTCGGTGGTCTTGTTGCAGCGGTCTACGTCTGGCCTTGCAGTGTCTCAGTAGTCTTGTTGCAGCGGTCTCAGTCTGGCCTCCTTGAAGTGACCTCGGCTTAGTCTTGTTGCAGTGGTTTCCGGCTGGCCTTGTTGTAGTTTGGTTGTCATTGCATCAGTCTCGGTTTGGTCTCAGTGGGGCCTCGTGGTGGTTTCGCAGAAAATTCAGAATGTTTTCAGTTTAATCTGCCAGTTGGTGCATTTTGTCCAGTCGTAGCCAGTCATCGGTTGTACTGGCGTCGATTTGATTTGAATCTGATTTACCCCACAGCGGTGCGTTTGCTCGCTGGATTATTATCAGTCGACGACAGGGAGATAGTAGTGAAGTGCACCACGTTCATGTGCATCTGCTCGTGACCTGTCATCGACCAATGATTCCAGAGTCACCGAGTCAGCTCTGGCGGTCAGCCGGAATACTCGCCTCGGGCAGTTAGGAACGATTGAGCAACCGTATTGTTTATTTATTTTATTGTTATACGATTGCGTCGTTAGGTGTAGTTCTCACGTGTCGACATATATCTTACCACCCTGACGTGGTCACATATTTCAGTTCAGATAACGTCATCAGCTCGCTTCATTGGATGTCACTTTGCCTCGTCGCTCACCATGTCGCTCACTAGTCGATGGGGAAAGACATAATCCCGAGGTGACGCCTCGTCAGTCCCTGGACTTGCAGCGCGTCGGCCTCACCGACCGCAGCTCCGCCCGGTCCGCTGCTGACACACCACCATCACATTCCAGACAGCGGCGCTGTCGCCTTCTGACCGCAGCTGCGCCTGGTCCGCCGCTGACACACCACCATCACATCCCAGACAGCGGCGCTGTCACCTCCTGACCGCAGCTGCGCCTGGTCCGCCGCTGACACACCACCATCACATCCCAGACAGCGGCGCTGTCGCCTCCTGACCGGCGCTGGGGTCGCGTGCTTACCTACGGCGGCTCACGTGGAAGGGGAGACACGCGGCGAGCAGCGGACGCGTCTCCGGTGACACGCGGCGAGCAGCGGACGCGTCTCAGCCGGCGGCCCGGGGCGCGCTCACTACCTCCGTCGGACGCGTCTCCGGTGCAGCCGGCGGCCCGGGGCGCGGTCACTACCTCCGTCGGACGCGTCTCCGGTGACACGCGGCGAGCAGCGGACGCGTCTCCGGTGACACGCGGCGAGCAGCGGACGCGTCTCAGCCGGCGGCCCGGGGCGCGCTCACTACCTCCGTCGGACGCGTCTCCGGTGCAGCCGGCGGCCCGGGGCGCGGTCACTACCTCCGTCGGACGCGTCTCAGGTGCAGCCGGCGGCCCGGGGCGCGCTCACTACCTCCGTCGGACGCGTCTCCGGTGACACGCGGCGAGCAGCGGACGCGTCTCCGGTGACACGCGGCGAGCAGCGGACGCGTCTCAGCCGGCGGCCCGGGGCGCGCTCACTACCTCCGTCGGACGCGTCTCCGGTGCAGCCGGCGGCCCGGGGCGCGCTCACTACCTCCGTCGGACGCGTCTCCGGTGCAGCCGGCGGCCCGGGGCGCGCTCACTACCTCCGTCGGACGCGTCTCCGGTGCAGCCGGCGGCCCGGGGCGCGCTCACTACCTCCGTCGGACGCGTCTCCGGTGCAGCCGGCGGCCCGGGGCGCGCTCACTACCCTCCGTCGGACGCGTCTCCGGTGCAGCCGGCGGCCCGGGGCGCGCTCACTACCTCCGTCGGACGCGTCTCCGGTGCAGCCGGCGGCCCGGGGCGCGCTCACTACCTCCGTCGGACGCGTCTCCGGTGCAGCCGGCGGCCCGGGGCGCGCTCACTACCTCCGTCGGACGCGTCTCCGGTGCAGCCGGCGGCCCGGGGCGCGCTCACTACCTCCGTCGGACGCGTCTCCGGTGCAGCCGGCGGCCCGGGGCGCGCTCACTACCTCCGTCGGACGCGTCTCCGGTGCAGCCGGCGGCCCGGGGCGCGCTCACTACCTCCGTCGGACGCGTCTCCGGTGCAGCCGGCGGCCCGGGGCGCGCTCACTACCTCCGTCGGACGCGTCTCCGGTGCAGCCGGCGGCCCGGGGCGCGCTCACTACCTCCGTCGGACGCGTCTCCGGTGCAGCCGGCGGCCCGGGGCGCGGTCACTACCTCCGTCGATCTCTCCGTAGTCGCCTGGCCAGTCGCGGACGTGGATGGACTGGGAACGGTCGCTGTGCTGACCTCGATCAGCCGCCACCAACCGTCGGGTCACGACGCGAGGCGCCCAGCCGCCAGCCAGCTCAGCCGACTCAGCCGCCACCAACCGTCGGGTCACGACGCGAGGCCCCCAGCCGCCAGCCAGCTCAGCCGACTCAGCCGTGTAGCCAACT
This sequence comes from Ashinkailepas kermadecensis, assembly GCA_034440615.1. Lineage (NCBI taxonomy): Eukaryota > Metazoa > Arthropoda > Thecostraca > Neolepadidae > Ashinkailepas > Ashinkailepas kermadecensis. The sequence goes on along the minus strand of JAOTOM010002777.1, from coordinate 9,265 downwards.
GCTCTGCAGTCCAGAGCGGCCTGCATACGGCGAGAGGACCGTGTGACCCGAGTACGGCAGGACCACGTGACCCGGATACGGCAGGACCGTGTGACCCGGATACGGCAGGACCACGTGACCCGGGTACGGCAGGACCGTGTGACCCGGGTACGGCAAGACCACATGACACGGATACGGCAGGACCGTGTGACCCGGATACGGCAAGACCACATGACACGGATACGGCAGGACCGTGTGACCCGGATACGGCAGGACCACGTGACCCGGGTACGGCAGGACCGAGTGACCCGGATACGGCAAGACCACATGACACGGATACGGCAGGACCGTGTGACCCGGATACGGCAAGACCACATGACACGGATACGGCAGGACCGTGTGACCCGGATACGGCAGGACCGTGTGACCCGGATACGGCAGGACCACATGACCCGGATACGGCAGGACCACATGACACGGATACGGCAGGACCGTGTGACCCGGGTACGGCAGGACCGTGTGACCCGGATACGGCCGGACCACATGACCCGGATACGGCCGGACCACATGACCCGGATACGGCAGGACCACATGACACGGATACGGCAGGACCGTGTGACCCGGGTACGGCAGGACCGTGTGACCCGGGTACGGCAGGACCATGTGACCCGGATACGGCCGGACCACATGACCCGGATACGGCAGGACCACATGACACGGATACGGCAGGACCGTGTGACCCGGGTACGGCAGGACCACATGACCCGGATACGGCAGGACCGTGTGACCCGGGTACGGCAGGACCATGTGACCCGGATACGGCAGAGGGCCGGATCCGTGTGATCATTGACTACGGTCTGTCAAAATATGCTTCTGGCCTCGCTGTTGAAGCCATTCCTCCGGACCGCTATTGAATCAGTTCCTCCGGTCCCACTATTGGGGCCGTGCCTCAGGCCCCGCTATTGAAGCCATTCCTCCCGCCCCGCTATTACAGCCGTGCCTCTGGCCTCGCCATTGAGGCGACGCCTCCCTCCACTATGGCCGGTATCGACGGCTGGCCAGTGACGGACTCAGCTGTTTTGTCGGCGCTCAGTCGGGGTCAGAGCGCGACCTTGCGTGCCGCCCTCGTTTCCGTGGCCAGCGGCGGCCGCTGTCAAACGTGGCAGGGTCACACGGAACGCTGCCACTTCCCCGGTCTGTCTCTGCTGACACACGGCGGCGCCCCTGACACGGCACAGCACGGTCTGTCTCTGCTGACACACGGCGGCGCCCCTGACACGGTCTGTCTCTGCTGACATACGGTGGCGCCCCTGACACGGCACAGCACGCGCTATCGTCTGACACAGCACAGCACGTGCTGGCGCCTCTGATACGACACAGCACACACTGGTGCCCCTGACACGGCACAGCACGCGCTGGCGCCCCTGATACGATACAGCACACACTGGTGCCCCTGACACGGCTCAGCACGCGCTGTCGTCTGACACGGCACAGCACGTGCTGGCGCCTCTGATACGACACAGCACACACTGGCGCCCCTGACACGGCTCAGCACGCGCTGTCGTCTGACACGGCACAGCACGTGCTGGCGCCTCTGATACGACACAGCACACACTGGTGCCCCTGACACGGCACAGCACGCGCTGGCGCCTCTGATACGACACAGCACACACTGGCGCCCCTGACACGGCTCAGCACACGCTGTCGTCTGACACGGCACAGCACGTGCTGGCGCCTCTGATACGACACAGCACACACTGGTGCCCCTGACACGGCACAGCACGCGCTGGCGCCTCTGATACGACACAGCACACACTGGCGCCCCTGACACGGCTCAGCACGCGCTGTCGTCTGACACGGCACAGCACGTGCTGGCGCCTCTGATACGACACAGCACACACTGGTGCCCCTGATACGGCACAACACATGCTGGCGCCTCTGCATGGCACAGCACACTGGCGCCCCTAGCACGCGCTGCCCTATACGACACAGCACACTGGCGCCCCTGACAGGCACACACGCTGTCGTCTGAAACACGTGCTGGCGCCTTACAACACACACTGGTGCCCCTGACACGGCACAGCACGCGCTGGCGCCTCTGATACGACACAGCACACTGGCGCCCTACACGGCCAGCACGCGCTGTCGTCTGACACGGCACAGCACGTGCTGGCGCCTCTGATACGACACAGCACACACTGGCGCCTCTGCATGGCACAGCATGCGCTGGCACCTCAAACACGGCACAACACACACTGGCACCCCTGACACGGCACAGCACATGCTGGTGCCTCTGCACGGTACAGCACACACTGGCGCCTCTGACACGGCATAACACATGCTGGCGCCTCTGCACGGCACAGCACACACTGGCGCCCCTGACACGTCACACAGTGGTGGCCGTGACACACTACCCACCAGTGCTTGACACACCAAACACCGGCGTCTCTGACACATCACATCCCGCTGTCTCTGTCGCGGTGCATGCTGATCTGTTTGATAGAACAAAAACTGACATCTTCGACCCCGCATAACACGAGATGACGAGCCATTGTGTGCTAATGAAACCGCCCGGCGCGGACGGCCATTCGTAACCTCCAAGCTGTTCGTTGTGGCAAGAACGTCTGCTACACCCGCACATGTCGTTCCGCTGTCTGAAATATGAGCGTAGGATCAGAGGACGGATATGGGGCCATGTATCACTACTCTTCGGCAACATTCACTCGGAACTCCATGAGCGTTGCAAGAAAAAGGTTATATTTCAGGAGGGATTTGTCACTGCTCCGTTTTCCGGTCGCCCTTAGGCTCTTCATCTGTCAACTTCATTTGGCCACGGGCGGTAGCTTCAGTTACCGCTTCAGTTACTTTGATAAGAGCACTATTTTGACTCAACCCGACGGGTTCAGCAGCTTCCAAGCTCCTTAATAGCAGTGCCCCCAAAACGCAAGCCCCAGGTTGAGTTCTCGAAGACCACCTCCACCCGCCTCACAACTCGGAACATTAGCGCGCTGCATGTGACGCTCTGGGACACGTGGCGAGAGGGTGAGAGAGAGAGAGAGAGAGAGAGAGAGAGAGAGAGAGAGAGAGAGAGAGAGAGAGAGAGAGAGAGAGAGAGAGAGAGAGAGAGAGAGAGAGAGAGAGAGAGAGAGAGAGAGAGAGAGAGAGAGAGAGAGAGAGAGAGAGAGAGAGAGAGAGAGAGAGAGAGAGAGAGACGCACCACACTGGCAGTTCGTGGACACCGTCGACTTGTACATGGCGTACACTTCCGCCACACGTCACCGGGGCACTGATCGCAGGTACGTCACTGTAAGTCGGCCTAAGAAGCTTACGGCAGTATCAGCTGCTCAGTCAGTGTTGCTTGACGTCGTGGCGCGTCTGGTGATCCGGCAGCGCCGCCTAACACATCGGCCGCACGTGCGTCACTCCAAATCCAGCTGATCATCTCAGGCTAACGGTTCAATGCTGCCCAGACCACGACGACTCGCCACCACCAAGTGCACGACCATAACGTACGGAGCTTGCATTAACTCCACAGTGCCTGAATGCTGCGGGGTATGGGGACTGCTGCGAGTCAGCTGACTGCTGTGACAGGTGCGTCAGCTGGTTGGTATGACTGGCAGTGTCGCCTGATCGGTGTGAGCAGTCAGCGGTAAGTAGCAAACAGTGGACTTGGTTGGTCCGCGCAGTCGGGCTGAACGCACCGCGTGTCGCTGACGGATCAGTGTCTATTGCGACATCACAGATCAAAATAAGTGTCCGCAGACACAGTGGAAGCTCACGGAGCCTTGGCCAGGTGTTGTCAGTAGTTCAGCTGCCGTCTGCACCGCCCGCGGGCGTCCATCCATCAGTTTGGCGGGATCACGAACTCGGGAAAGGACACCAGCCGTAATATCTCATCGGACGGCATGGACCGCACCGGCTGCCGCCGGCCACCGCGAGCATCCATTATAATGGATGATAATTATCGCGATAATACGCCACTGATAATTATCAGTCGCGTCGATCTGGAGCGAATCGACGTGACCGGCCGGCGGCCCGGTAGGTCGCGTGACCCTGTCAGGTACAGTGGCGCGGCGCCCCACCGCTCGCAACAGGCGTGGCGATCGGTGACACCACGGCCCTGGTAGAGGCGACGACGGTGATACACAAACTCCCATAGCGACAGAGAAAACCAGGGGAGCAAATGGGTGCCAGGTGAAGTCGACAACTCAAATAGACCCAATCAGGCGCGTGCACCCAGGTGTTTTCCATGAAAGAAGAAAGCAACGTGAGCTCCTCCCAGTAAGAGGTCAGTGTAACTGCGTGAACATCGTGTGGATACGTATGACACTCGAAGAGGACATTTACACTGTCTTTTACTACACGGGGAAATATGACGGTACCTCAACCTAAATTGAAAAAAAACACAGAAGAATGCATGACGGGGTCTATGCGTAGCCAAATGCAGAGGTGAAAAGTTAAGCACTTAGCCACGGGTGTCGGGGACCGGTTTAAGTGCTTTACGAAATGCTGGCGGCACTTACACCGCACTGCATTTAGCCTGGAACAGTGCGCAGCCCCCATGGGCGGCGGCACTAGCTTGGCATGACAGGTGTCCTTCCAATTGGACAGTCAACCGCTGTAAATGTCACCGCTTATAAAAGTTGTCAATCGGGAAGCCATTCAGGCGACGTTCTCTGATCAGGATTTTCTGTTCGTGACAGAGCGCATGTCTTCTGAGCGTCGGGGTCAAGTGGCTAGCATGTTATGGATCCAATATTGTGTATCCGCTGCTCTACTATACATTCCACTGTACAAGAACTGCACATGAAGGGCTTAAATCATTGCACACGCGACCGGCCATGACCGGAGAAGCATTCACGGTAGAGTATTGTATTCTGCTCCACCGTATTTCGACAGTGTTTGTGAAGGGTTCAGCACGCACAGAGCCGCCGTGCCGGCACCAGGCCACGCGCCCGACCTTGCCCTTGACAGATGGCGGCCACGCATTGAGAAACTGGCCGGACGGGTTGTGCTGTTTGTCAGGCTTCCGTCCAGGTCGAGCCGAGCGAGTGCGCGCGATGCGTGGAGTTTAGAGCGGCGGCCGAGGAGTGCAGCACGCCCCCGCTCATTTAGCGCTGGGCGGAGCGTCGACGTGTTTACAATTATTGTGAGTTACGCCGCCAGATGTGCGACTTGTTTTTCAACACGAGCCGGCAGTCTCTGCGGGAGGCTGTCACCGCACGACCTGCACTTTCCGGCTCCGGCGTCACGTGGCCTTCACACTTTTCGGCTCCGGCGTCACGTGACCCGCACACTTTCCGGCTCCGGCGCGCGCCGGACGGCTGAGTGGAACTGAAATGTCTCCGCCTCCGCGTCTGGGCCCGACTGTTACCACCTCGCTGTCAACTAACATGCATGTATGTATGCATATGTGTGTGTGTGTGTGTGTGTGTGTGTTCGCTGGTTCGCTGTCATCATCCCTGGGTGTGTTCGATTGGTTCGCTGGCCATTGGGGTTTAGGGGCGCATCGGTCGTACACTGTCCGTAACATCGTCAGTCATCCAAAAATATCCAAACGAAACCTAATCAAGATGGCATAATACATGCCACATTATCGAACTAGGTAGGTTTGAGACATGCAGCATAATCATCCTGATTTTACCACATATCGGACGTTGTATTAATGGAGCGCATAAATCACAGCGAACTTGTTATATACAAGGAAGCGGAATATAAATGGAAGCGTCCCCTGAATCCCTCGGTGAAACTGAAGTACGTTCAAAGTGACGTCTTCGCTCATGGTCAAGTTGGGTCACCTACACAGTGTACGTAGAACTGGTAGTGGAACATGACACCTTCTGCACAACGGCCTTTGATCACCACTCAGGAAGAAACGATGGATGCTGCATGTGTGGCCTTTCACAAGTGGCATGATACCACCTCATTGTGTTTAATTTTGTGTGATATGAGGCCCGCTCACCAAGGCGATGTTTGCTATTCCTAAACGTACTGTGCATTGTCGACTCCCAGCTGTCCTGCCATTTCCTAAAGACAGCACTCCTTATATCTGGAAAGAAACCTCTCACAGGGAGAGGAAAGCATCGTATGCGCGGATCTTGAACAGCGCGCTTCACTGCAACATCAGCGGCCTCGTTCTCACAAATTCCACATCGTTTGTAAGCCAACAGAATACCATATTTTTATATGCCAGCGTCGTGGGTCTAGATGAATTGGCTTGTACAACTGGGTTCTATTGGCAAAGCACTCTTAGCACAAATGGATTACTGAACGGGCCACTATAGATCACATTGGATACATCATTCCCAACCTCAATAAAGCTCAAAGCCTTGTTGATAGCGGTTGTTTCCGATGTGTAACTGAGGCATACATCGAAAAAGAAAACGTTCGAGTTCCAGGGCCCATCACGAAAGCACTTCCAACACTAGTGCCCGTCTTGTTTGTTGTCCATAATCGCCAACAGCATATTCAGCCCTTTACAGGAGAAGTCGTGAGCTAAAAAGCAAACCATCGCAAACCATCTCTATAAATCGGCGGATAGTTCCCGTATGATTATGCTAATTCCCATGCCTTTAGATTAAGCTCCTCTGGAACGCTGTCTTTCTTCGGGCATGACACCGATACATCAATATCTGGAGAGTCCCAAGGCTGGATGCTCTTTGGAGGTGTTTTTTTTAAGGATCCCACACGCATTACCTCATGCACCTCTTGCATGCTACTGTCCTTGAAGTGTCCTTGAGTGCTCAAATAGAAGAGAACAGACAACTCCCGACATCTCCCTCTGAACATAGCAGCATACATCGGGAAAACACTGGCCGGAAGGTAGGGTGATCGGGACCTGGCGAAGCTTGCATGCATACCGTATCCCAAGCAGTTCGCTGCGGTTCGTATGTGCGTCGGTATGCCGTTAAAAGGCATCGTTGGCACGCCGGTATGTTGTTATCAGGCATCATTGGCACGCCGGTGCACTCCCGGCTGCTTTTCGGCCTGCTTTCAGCGTGTCCCCAGGGTGTTCCTGGTGCGTCCCTGGTGTTTATTTTGGCGTGCCACCGGTGTACTACGTCACGGATTGCTACAGCATCCGCCGGGCGCTACATTCGCCGGACGCTACACCCGCCGGACACATCCGCCGGACGCTACATTCGCCGGACGCTACATCCGCCGAACACATCCGCCGGACGCTACATTCGCCGGACGCTACATCCGCCGGACACATCCGCCGGACGCTACATTCGCCGGACGCTACATCCGCCGGACACATCCGCCGGACGCTACATTCGCCCACCCGGACCGCCTGTCGCCTCGTCGACGCATTTTTACCTCGGAAACACCCAGTGATAGCTCGCTCCAAAAACCTAATCCGTGTAACTGATCAACCCAGTGGTTGCAACTGCTTTGTGGCGGAGTTTTTCTCCAGAATCCTGGCCTAGCAACGGTGACGGTTGGTTGGTTATTTGGGCTCACGGGCGCATCGACTGCGTTGGTCATACAGCGCCCATAACAATTTTAGATGGACAATTTAAGAGGATTCATGCCAACAGTAGTATGCGAGCCTTCAAAATACAGACAGATCATTCCGGGCTTATAGTGCTACATGTCATTGGGGTGTGTAAATCGCTCTAAATTTGACATCCGAGAGGAAGCGAAACAGTTGTCCTGAAGTTACTACGCGTGAGTGGTCACCCAGGAGTTCGCGGAGAGACGGAGACTGCGCGACTCCAAGAAGGCGTCTTCTAGCGTCGGCGAGCAGGGGACAGGATATCAGAACATGACGTACTGATAGTGGTGCGTGACATCGAGGGCAGTTTGGCCTATCTTCCCCACAGAGCAGATGGTGGTGCGTTGCGTGGGTGTGCCCTAGCCTAAGGCGGCAGAGCACGACCTCGTCTTTCCTCGTCCTACGGTAGGACGAGGGCCACTCCCCAAGACATGGCTTGATTGTTCGCAGTTTATTGTCCTGCAGTGTGTCACAACTAGACTGCCATTTTTTAAAACAAAGGTCGCAATAGAACGGCCATACTCCCTCGCGGGGAGCGGCATAGATCGCATATATGGGGCTTGAGCTGCTCGCTTCGCAGCAGCATCCGCTGCCTCGTTCCCCACGATGCCGACATGGCTCGGGATCCAACAGAGGACGCTGATAGTCTTCCCAGCTTGAGCCAGTGATTCCAGACGCCGTAAAACGTCCTGTAAAATGGTGTCAGGTGGGTTAAACTGTTTTAACGCCCAGAGACTGCTGAGTGAGTCGGTAAAAATCACATGCGAGGCATCCCGCCCCACTTCAATAAAATCGAGGGCCTTTGTGATCGCCACCAGCTCTGAAGTGTAAATAGTTGCATGTGGTAGTAGGGAAAAGGATCTTGACAGAGGCCCAGTAACAAATGCACTGCCCACACCAGCATCCGTCTTGGATCCATCTGTGTAAGTTGGGACGTATCCCTCGAACGAGGCTATGTGTTCTAGCGTACGTGACAGTCGGTACTGTGGTGGCGCATGGTCCTTTCCAACCGAGGAAAGTGACGTATATATTATAGGAGGAGTCACCTGCCATGGCGGCGTTTGAACCAGATTGGACTGCACAATTCCCTTCGGTCGAATACCACTGTCCTCGAAGAGCCTGCGTATGCGAACGCAAAAAGGAATGGCATGTAGAAGGCGTCCTCGACCAAATGATGCAATGAGTCGATGGGAGAACACATGCGAATATGTGGGGTGACCAGGGAATTGGCGCAGCTTACAGGCATAGCGCATCCCGAGCATTTCGCGGCGGAGCGAGAGTGGTGGCTCGTGAGTTTCAGCCAGAAGGCTGGCAGAAGGTGAAGTGCGGAAAGCGCCTGTCACAATGCGGAGCCCCGAGTGGTGTACAGTGTCCAGTGAGCGCTTGCTTGTTGCACATGCGCTGTCATATATAAAACACGCGTAGTCCAGTTTTGAACGAACGAGAGAGCGATACAACAGTAACATGGTGTTCCTGTCTCCTCCGTAAGATGTGTGTGCAACCATCTTTAGCAGGTTTAGGGATGTAAAACACTTCTCCCAAAGTGTCTTAAAATGCTCCTTGTAATTAACGAGTGTCAAAAATAACTCCCAAGAATCGAGCAACCCGTCGGAAGGGAACTCGCTCACCGTACAGCTGGAGATCAGGGTCCGGGCAGTTCCGGCGGCGCCGACAAAAGTGCATGCCAACTGTTTTTGCAGTCGAGAACCTAAACCCGTTCTCGGAACTCCACTTTTCCAAATGGGATACCGCCAACTGCAGTTGTCGTGCCATCGAAGGTGCACTAGA